>OZ025888.1:5057535-5110035 GCA_964019415.1 Ianthella basta
GCAATCAAATGGAACACAGGACATTTTAACCGCAAGAGTCTTCACCAACTGTATCCAAGGCCCTCATGATGGAAACTTTCCGTGTTTCAATGTTTTGTTTCCTGACATGTCAGCACTGGTCTCATATCAAGACAGATAATAGACCAAAATTGTGACCTATTAAATGAGTTGCACTGAAACTGTATCACCGTATTTCTATGGGATGTTGATAAGAGAGGTTGTTTGACGGGATTTATTCGCTCTGTTGCACTGTCTGTGTGATTAGGACAAAGTTTCGCGTTCAAATGAACATGGCTGACAATGAAGCCGGAACACAGGCTGTTGACTCTCTCATTAACTTTGAAACAGTCAAGGTAAGCAGGAAGTGATCAGGATGACAGGGTGTGACAGGAGCTGATTGGGAGACTGACAAGAGTGTGTTAGGAGACTGATAGGGTGTGGTGGGTGCTGGTGGGGTGTGATGGGTGCTGGTGGGGTGTGATGGGTGCTAGTGGGGTGTGATGGGTGCTGGTGGGGTGGGATGGGTGCTGGTGGGGTGTGATGGGTGTTGATGGGGTGTGATGGGTGCTGATGGAGTGTGGTGAGGGATCATAACAGTGTGATGGGAGGTGATAGAGTATGATGTGGGCTAATTGTGGTACGTAGTTTTCTTTTTACATTCTTTTTACTGCATGCACCCTCCACTGATGCGCGTGCACACACACACACACACACACACACACACACACACACACACACACACACACACACACACGCACACACAGTACTTCAACAATGAGCTATATGAAGCTGAACAGTACAACAAGAGCCTTGTCAGTTACGAGCATGCCTCTTACAAGACCACCACCAGTCTCTCCCTCCTCACCTTCGGCCAACATGCCACCTTCGGAGTCGCATTGACAGCAATTATGATCATGGCTAGCCAAGGAATTATTGCAGGTGGGTGTGGCAGGGGGAGGGGCAATGGTGAGGATGGGATGAGAGCTACAGAGCCAGCGGTTGTGTGTATTTCTGCTCCCATCCATGTCTGTCTGTGTGTCTGTCTGTGTGTGTGTGTGCGTGTGTGTGTGTGTGTGTGTGTGTGTGTGTGTGTGTGTGTGTGTGTGTGTGTGTGTGTGTGTGTGTGTGTGTCTGTGTGTGTGTCTGTGTGTGTGTCTGTGTGTGTGTGTGTGTGTGTCTGTGTGTGTGTGTGTGTCTGTGTGTGTGTGTGTGTATGTGTGTGTGTGCAGGTACCATGACAGTGGGAGACCTAGTGATGGTGAATGGTCTCCTCTTTCAGCTGTCAATCCCTCTCAACTTCCTTGGGACTGTCTACCGTGATGTGAGGCAGTCCTTGGTGGACATGCAAGCCATGTTTAACCTACTCAACCTCAGGGCTCAAGTACAGGTCAGCTGGGGAGGGAAGGGGAGGGGAGGGGAGGGGAGGGGAAGAGAGGGGAAGAGAGGGGAGGGGAGGGGAGAAGAGAGGGGAGGGGAGGGGAAGGAGGGGAGTGGAGTGGAGGGGAGGGGAGGGGAAGGAGGGGAGGGGAGGGGAAGAGAGGAGAGGGGAGGGGAGGGAAGGAGAGGAGGGGAGGGGAGGGGAGGGAGTGAGGGGAGGAGAGGAGAGGGAGGGGAGAGGAGGGGAAGGAAGGGGAGGGGAGGGGAGGGGAAGAGAGGGAGAGGGAAGGAAGAAGAGGACAGCCAGGGAGGTGTGTGTGTGCGTGTGCGCATGCGTGTGCCTGTGCTACAAGATTCTGCCCAAATTGGTTCATAGTGGCCATTCTAGTGCCTTGCCAGCTTTTCAACCCCTCCTACACTATCATTTTACTGGGACACAGCAAAAATCTCCTTTTGTCCACAGCACCTCTCACACTCATTCTTTCAGTGTGTGTATTAGATTTAGGTGCAGCATTTAGGTACCTGTTGCCATGGCAATGGGATCTCTGTGGTGGATAGATATTGGTGAAGGAGAGGACAGACTGTGTGTATGATGTACACAAGTGTGTGTGGTCCACTGTGTGTGGTGGGGAGGTGCCATTGAGTGCTGTCCCATGCACACAGGACAAGCCCGATGCTCCTCCACTCCTTGTGTCCCCTGAGGGAGCCACTGTGAAGTTTGAAGACGTCAAATTTGGGTACAGTCCTGAACGCACCATCCTGGATGGGCTATCCTTTGAGGCACCTGCTGGCAAGAAGATTGCACTGGTGGGAGGGAGTGGATCAGGGTGAGCCAGTTTCCATTTCAGATTTTAGAAATTGAAAGGGAACCTCATCTCTCAATCCAAAAGTGCAAAAATTATGTATATTCTGGTGCATATGTATTTGACCATATCTTACATGTGCTAATTGTATAAATTTGGTGTTACACGTACATACTTTCACAGACAACCGTTCATCCAGTGCAGTCACTGAACTGTAAGAGCCCGATGCCTTTCAACCCATGCAGGAAGTCCACCATCATTCGACTATTGTATCGGTTCTATGAGCCGAAGGAGGGGCGTGTCTTAGTGGGCGGGGTCCCTGTCAATGACATCACTCTTAACAGTCTACGGCAGCAGATTGCTGTCGTTCCTCAAGACTGTGTTCTCTTCAACAGCACCATCTACCACAACGTTGCCTATGGCAACCTCAACGCCACTCAAGCAGAGGTG
Source organism: Ianthella basta (assembly GCA_964019415.1). Lineage (NCBI taxonomy): Eukaryota > Metazoa > Porifera > Demospongiae > Verongiida > Ianthellidae > Ianthella > Ianthella basta. The sequence goes on from OZ025888.1 coordinate 5,060,166, forward strand.
GAGAGAGCGGCAGACATGGCCGGACTCACGTCTGCCATTGCAATGATGCCTCGAGGTTGGGACACTGAAGTGGGAGAAAGAGGACTGAAGCTGTCGGGTGAGCTGCATGAAAGATAGAGAACTTCAGAACAATGAACATAGCAGACAATAGATCAGAAACAGGACCTTTCAGCCACAAAGACCTTCCTCAGCTGCTAAGGACTGAGGACTCATGTGGTCTTTAGCAGATGACGAAGGTCTTCTTGGTCGAAATGTCCTGTCTCTGATTACGTCTACTACGTTTCTTGCTCAGAAGTCCTCCTTCTAGTGCTACCAGCTTCTACATCATCATCATTACTACATGTGGTCACTGTTAACACTGCTGGGGTGGTTCTTGGTGCAGGTTGAATGAAAGGATCATTTGTACGTAGTTCATACACTGTACTTGTTTTACAATAATACATAGCTAAACACTACTGTATAAGCAGTTTTCGTTGAAACATCATGCAACTACGTAACTGGAAGCCGCTGTAGTACCAAACTTGCAAATTATATATACAGTACGTAGCTGCTTCCCATGTCGTTATGTGCTGTGGAGTGTGGTGATGTTGTTTGGTTGTCCCCATTGTGTGGTGTGTTAGGTGGTGAGAAACAACGTGTGGCCATCGCTAGGACCATCTTGAAGAATTCTCCCATTTTGGTGTATGATGAGGCAACTTCATCTCTGGACTCCATCACTGAGAAAGTGAGTGCAGCACCACACAGACAAACGCATGCACACACACACACACACACACACACACACACACACACACAGTCCCCCCATTGTTGCTCACATGAATGCAGTGTATACCGGTATGCTACAAACGGCTGGTAATACACAAGTAAAGTTGTATGTAGGTGGTTTCCTGTTTCAAACTATAGTTTCCTAAACTGTGAACTGAATGCACAATTGAGTGCTTCCTAGTTGAGGGCAGTTGAACCATGTACCATGGTGTGACAGTCACACACTGGAACCTGGTGCGCTCCCTGTAGTCATCAGTTCACACCAATTAGTAGTGTGAGTCCAAGTTTCTGTGAACATATATATAATTATACTTCACATACTGCTTTTTCATATAATTATAAGATTATACAAACTATATAAACTCTATAAATTCACTCAGGTTAGTGCTTTATAGTATAACTATACTCAAGGTCCAAAATATGCCAAGTGCATTGAGTATGAACATCTAACTAACACATAACCTAATCCTTATCAGCCTGCTACACTGTGAAAGTGGTACTTCCACCAATCCTCCTTATGATAGTCATCTATTCCTCTGTCATACAAAGTGCGCAATTCATTGCATCTCTGAGATAAATCTTTCAACCTGTAGTAGAAAAAACATGAAGTAGAAATGTTTGGCTTTCTTAGGATTCAGCTGCCCATACAAACACCTGACATTGACCTCTTGGCATTCTTGGCTTCTTGGCTTCCCAGTGAAGGGCAGTTGAAGAAATAACTCAGTTTGTTGTTTTGGAAACATATTACGTGAGAGTCAACAGTTTGTTTACCAGTGCTGGTGAGCACATGCTTCTCATTCACATGTTGGGCGTCTTTAAAACGCGGAATACGGAATAGCGGAACAACGGAATATCATTGTTAAAATGGCAGACAACTCGTACGCGAACAAGTGTCGCTGGCATGAGTTTCTGCCTGGAAAGGTTTGACGTTCGAACAAAGCGAAGGGAAATGGGTGTATTGACAACTCTTCGGAGGTTGTTTCTTTCAGAACGGGTTCTTCAAATGAAAACAGCATTTAACTGCAGTTTCCTCACAGCTAAACTCGAGACAGTCAGCGTACAACCCACCATCCACTCAACGGGGAGCACTTCCATTGCTCGCCCAAGTAGAGCTTCATCCCATCTTATGTCCCAATGCAACAACAGCTACGTGCACGTACACCACAAGTCTTGCCCCCAAACCAAACACCAGGCAGGCTGTTGGTAGTGGATTTGGAAATTGCCTTCCCACCTTGTATACTTTGAGGCTGTATCCTCCCCCCCCCCCACACACATGCACACAAATATTCAATGTGTGCATGCATGCATGTGGTGTGTGTGTGTGTGTGTGTGTGTGTGTGTGTGTGTGTGTGTGTGTGTGTGTGTGTGTGTGTGTGTGTGTGTGTGTCTGTGCATGCCAGGCGGTAAGTTGTATGTACGTATGCCTGTTATATCTGCAATGTGCTACATTGCACTGGCTATATACCTATGCAGGGTGTGTTTGCCTTCTAGCTCAACTCTTCTGTCATTGCCCCTCCCCCCAAACTTCTTCACACACACACACACACACACACACACACACACACACACACACACACACACACACACACACACACACACACACACACACACACACACACACAACATGCACTCACACACATGCACACACACACACACTGCTCTCACTTCCTTGCAGCAAATACTAGCCGACATGTGCAGTGTCACAAGAGACCGCACTTCAATCTTCATTGCTCATCGTCTGTCCACCATTGTTGACGCAGACGAGATATTCGTTCTACAAGATGGCCGAGTGGTGGATCACGGCACTCACTCACAGCTGCTGGTTCAACCCGGGTCACTCTACGCTGAACTGTGGCGCAACCAGAACCAAGTACGAAAGGAGACAGATGCTGAATGCTACTGAACTTAATTTTTTTTGTGGAAAGAGCATGGCATCAGTGCTGTATTTCCAACAGAGTGCATGAGAAATAAGAAATGGCTCCAGTAATATACACATCACCTCTTTTGTCATATTCATTATAACAGATGAAACAATTTTGTATATACGTAGGTTCCTACCTGAAGACTACTTTCAGTAGGCAGAGTCTACAAAATGGTGGCCCCAACCATTTACCCATGCTCGGCTTACATAACTGCATTCGGTCAGACATTGTTCACACCTGCTGCTTCCTCCACCACCAACAAACTGTGTTCAAATGGTAGCTACATGAGCATACAACAAGCACTGTGCATATAGCTACTACGCATATGGCTATAAACTATGACTACAGACACAGCTAATTAAGTGTTTAAACTGCAGGTGGTAGTTACCGGGGGGTTACAGTTATAGTTCTCTACTCAAAAGCTTATATGTGTGCTGTTCTCTCCCACATACATCCTACTACTTGGTGCACACAGCACATGGTAGCAGCACCATCTGGTCGTTGTAAAGTGGACAGGGCAGTCTCAACGTTCCACAAGATGCCCGTAGTAAGTAGCTGAACGTTGGGATGGTGATGCTTCCAGTCCCTGGGATAACCTCAGCATTCATGTCCACACAGATGGTGTCCCTGCGCTGTCTGTCAGTATGGCCATATTCAGTCATTAGGTATCCAGAGAATTCATTGTTCCACCCTGCAGGGCAGGAGTGCTGAGCTGGGATCACAAGGACACTGTTTTTGGTCTCAGTGTGGTATGCAGACAGTGCATGGCATATTGTGGTCTTCCACATTATTGAATGGAGTAGCTGCTGTCCCAATAGTTTTATGCTCCACACTGGTGATATAGCTTGTAAAGGTAGCAGTGGTGTCATGGGGGCCAATACAGCATATCAGAATGCACCTGTGCATGCATGTGCCACAGTGTACACCAGACTCTGCAATTGCTATATAGCTGTACAGCCTTTCCTCATCAGCACTTTAGTCATGTACATGGGTGTATGCATGCAGCTTGGTGATGTGTACATGGGAAGATGCATATAGTGCAAGACACCATAACTTCACAATTTTTGTAGGGTAAACTCACGGAAGATCGGCGCGCCTGGTTAAGATCGTGCTGGCGACCAAAGGATACTATATTATATATAGCTGGAATGGGCATGCAATTTTAGTCACGTGTGGCAGGGTTTGTTATGGCACACTCACAATTGCACAAATGGGACAGGTGTTTTTGTGGCTACTAGTTGATGTCATTGTGTTTGCTTTTATTGGTGGAGTAGCAACTCTGTCATTATTTACTCAGATTCAAGCAAATATAATATAGGGGCACGATACATGTAGTTACAGCTAACAGTCTTCCTTAAGTATAGGTGATATGGTGGATGGCAGAGAATGACTCTGCCATCCACCATATCACCTATACTATAGTGTATGTATTCCTTGCATGCAAGGGTACTTAGCTAGCTACAAGCTTAGCCCATGTCATCCATCTTCAGGTGTTGCTATCTTATATGTTCTAGAGCAATCTACAGTGATCAAGGGCCAAATGTTCACAGAATCCCCTCCCCTTTACTCCTTCATTCATTCTATACTATCAAAGCACTATTGATCACTTACACCACAACTATTTATTTGTGAAGTATACCTATAGCAGATGAAAGTGCACAGAATACACTTTATTTATGTAATAAGTCAGTGCCTCCTTTGGGACTGAATTGAGTGGATTTTGCATGAACAATTCGTGTGCTTATAATTTGTAGGAAATTCGGCCTTAGCTTAGAAGAAGCACTGAGATACCTCCTATGCTGTGAAGGATGCAGACCTTGGGGACACTTGAATGGAAGCTAGTATGTGCACAGGTGTTCCACCTACGTACCTAAGGTGATATATTACATATATGGCCATTGGGAGGTGTTTCACTACAAGATAACAAGTTCGTTTGTATAGGACAATTATGTTCACAATTTGCCCAGGTAAACTCCCATCCTTTCATGACACAGTGTATAGTGTATAGTGTGTGTGCATGTGTGTGTGTGCCTGTACGATCAGTACAAAGCTAGATGTTGCCATGGTGATCCCTCAGTATGAGTTCCAATCTCAAGTGTGCTCTCGTCAAGCACTAGTGACATTAGTGTCTGGTGTACCTGTGCATGTGTGTGTGTGTGTGTGTGTGTGTGTGTGTGTGTGTGTGTGTGTGTGTGTGTGTATGTGTGCATGTGTGCTCCCCACTCATTCCAGTTCTTTAATGAAGTAATAAACCTCTATATACAATATACTGATCCATGCATATGTAAGGTCTCCATATGGCAACTCAGTATTGGGCCGACTAGGGTATCAACACAAATAGTGGTGTGGTCCATGTGAAGTGGTTGAAGAGGGCGTGGCAGGCATGTCCCGAGATGGTGTGTGTGGAAGGGAAGAGAAGGGTGCATACATGGTGCATAAGCTAGGGGAGTTGAAGGTATGTGTGCATAGGGGCTTGGAGACGAAATGGGAGAGAAGGGAAGGGAAAAGGGGAAGTGACTCTATTGAAGCAGACTTGGTATGTGTAGTAGTAAGACCACTCATTTGAGGATGCTGATTCTTCACCTTCTGGGCGATGCCTCTAACATTCTAAACCAGTGCCAATGGGGAGAGTGGGTTATTATTCTCATCAGCCATATATAGGCACACTTAGCACTGTATGGCTGCATGTGGTGCTGCATGTGCAGCTGGGGAGAAGGCCATATAGTTTGAACATTGTTATGAAGCAGCCCTTTTGGAAGGTGTATCGACTAGACCCTACACAATTGCCCTTTAAAGCATTAAACAAAATACAACCATTGGTATGACAGGCTATAAGTGTAGGTTGTCCAGAGGAGGGGGGTGCCCTGACTGTGTAAGTTGGAGGAGTGGGAGTGTGTTTGCAGTGACTGGTCTGACTTTCCCCAAACAGAACCTGGGGAGTCTTCGTGGGTCCCTAATTATAATGTGTGAGTTATTTACAACCGAATACCGTATAGTATATAATGACATTCATACACTGCTATGCATATTATTATATTATGTGTATATTTAATGATAGTATTTGTTGGATTTTAATCATTTGGCCGTGTACCGACTCTTCAGCCGGGATGGCTCTCTGCAATGAGACATTTCAAGAGTTTCAGATGGACAAGTGCTTAGGGAAGTTCTGCGCGGGAGGATTATTTGACATGGCTGTGATTGGGGAACGAAAATCGCTCAATGGTCCTTTCTTGAGCAGCTTGATGGGCAAGGGTTGTAAAGTGGATTATTTCCAGCCAAAGCTCCATAGTGATCCGGTACCGCGGCACCGGAATCTCGATGACACGATCGTGCCAGGACCGACTCCCGTGTCAATGCGATTCTTTCCGACCACTAGTCCGCCTAAACGCGTTGCTTTATATTACGTACCTGGAGTGAATGCCCATGCACGCCCTGCACCTGCGCTACTCCGTGGCCATGCTGGGGTGAAGGCTCCTGCACCCCCTGTATACGTACCTGCGCTATCCCATCGCAATGCTGGAGTGAAAGTCCTTACGCTACCCGATCGCGATGCTGGGGTGAAGGTCTCTGCAACCCTTGTACCTGCGCTGTCTGATGCTGAAGGGTACAAGGATGAAGAATACTTTAGGGAAGCTCGGCGATATGTAGAACACTGCAATCTGGTGTTATACTGTATCGACATGTCAGACACGCGGCTGCGAGGCAGCGTGCTTCGTACCCTTCAAGAGCTGAAGCCAGATTGGAGTCGAACTATCATTGTCCTGACGTTCGCACATGCCGTGCCAGCTCTCTTGCGTCATCGCGACAATCCTCTCTTTCCAAAAGGCCAATATTTCATCACCAAATTGGTTGAATGGACTGGAGAGTTGAAAGCAATTCTTGAACGCTTTGGAGTGGAACAAGAGCTGATTGCAAAGATGAATGTTTGCCCCGTCGCTGATGAGCCTGAAGACCTTCTCCCTAATGGAGAGCCATGGCTTCCACCACTCTCTTTGGCCATTATGGAAATACTTTCGCCCGAGAATAAGGCTGCAATTTTGGAGGAACATGCCACACTATTGCCTGCTTTCACTGCAGCTGCAAAACAGCTGACAACACTATCACTTACCGCTTCTACAGCTGTAGAGCTCATGGCGACAACACATGTGAGCACAATGACTGAGGTTCAGCCAAGTGGTGAGAACAGTCTGCAGGCTTCTTCTGTTACATCTACTCTTTCTGAAGATCAATCACAATCCATTAGAGCAGCTTTGTCTAAGCTCAGGAAGAATTGCCCTGTGTTTGGCATCTTAGTAATAGGTAGAACTGGTGTTGGTAAGTCCACCCTCATCAACAACCTCCTCGGAAAGGAGGTAGCAAATGTGGGCCACACACTGCTGTCGAAGACACCCACAGTTCACCCACATGAGGTCACGGTGGAGGGAGTGCCAATCATCATGTATGACACACCGGGGCTAGGTGATATAAAGGGTGAGGAAGAGGAGAAGAAGCACCTGGATGTCATGAAGGATTTCCTAGCAGGGAAAAAGATTCATCTGGTTGTTTACTGCTTTCAGATGAGCGACACCATAATGACAAGCAGTCTAGTCGGTGCCTTACACAAATACCACCAGATCGGTGTGGATTGGAAACTAAGTGTCATTGCACTTACCTTTGCTGATGCTCTCTATGTGCCTAAGAGGGAACAGGCACTTCACTTGTTTAAGATGAGCCTGTACTTTGACGTTAGATTGGTCTGTGTCCAGAAAGACTTGAGGCATGAACTGGAGTACACAGTTGGGGTGGAGTCTGATGTGGTTAAGCAGCTAAAGATCTGCCCGACTTCTTTACTACCTAAAGATGAGCTCCCAAATGGTGACCCATGGTATGTCCCTCTCTGGTTGCACATTGTGGAGATCCTATCACCCGCGGCAACTGTTCGGTTCCTGGACATTCATAAGAACAACATCTGCGACGAGCAATCGTCAACTCCAAGCACACCTGCCAAGGCTGAAGTGAAACTTTTTGGGGAATACAAGCAAAAATTTGCTGTTTCCGTTGCTGCTATTGTAGAAGCACCTGGGGTGGACAACAGCGCTCTTGCAGCAGCTATAGTGGAAGCAGGGTTAAAGGCTTTCACCAATTTGCTTAATCACCCCTCTGAGCAAACAGAACCACTGCCCCCACCAGTCACACCAAGGAATCAGAAAGAGTCCATCTTGTCACAGAATGTAAATAGTGAGTGTGAGAGCAAGGAGAATATGATACATACAGTGGGAGTTGAAATATACAATCGCAGTGAATGGCAATCTGGCCTATAAAATTCTGCAACACATTTGCCCTGGTACATTCATAGTTTTGTAGATTTAATGGTGGGTATGGTGGACGGTGGGAAGTTGATAACCATACACGTTGCAAACTGCTTGAAGACATGGGATGCATACAGGGGAAGTCTTTAGCTGTGAGTGGTAGCATTGTTTTGAGTGCATGTTATGCATTGTCATGAATGTGAAGAGTTTTGCTTTTCTCACAGAACATCAGGACCATCTCATGCTCATCAGAGAACATGTGAGCAGGGCAGCTGCAGGCAAGGGGAGGGCAGTTCTGGAAGTGCTGTTGCGTGATGCAGCCACGATTGAGGCATGTTTTAAGGACAAGGAGGAGGAGGAGGCTGTGCAAGCTGGGATTATCAAATGGATGGGAGGCACAGGCCGACAACCTCCCACCTGGGAGACACTTCTAAAAGCAATGAAGTTTGCCAAAATTGGACAGCATTATACGCAAAACTTAAAGGAGGAAATTGGCCTCTAACAATTTCTGACATGGCGCACGCAGTTGATTTTTTTGTTTGTTTATTTTTTCGTAGGTTGTTTGTAGCTATGCTGTAATACAAACGTAAAGTAGCTACTCCTGAACAGTAGTAAGAACCGACACAAGAAACCGACTACAATGAAGGGAGGCTGTACAGTGTACAGAGGTAACCCTACTTCCACGCGCAAGCGCGCCGTCGTGTAGATAGCGTCGACGCCTTTTTCCGTGTTTCGTCTTCTGTTTCTTCTCCGTGAGCTGTAGCTCACGAACCATAGGGAGTAAGAGAATAATTTACCCACACTAGAGCGCTCTCTACAGGTAAGTTCCTTTTGTAGGTTTGATGACTCCGCGAGCAAGTCCACAAATGGAGGTTTCCAGACCTTGGAGAGGCGTTCCCTTGGAGAAAGACGCCATTTTACGCTGACGTAACTACACGTTTTGGATAACGTTTTCCGCCAAATCCTCTTTTCATTCACAATTCAATAGTTCCACAACGCAGTCAAATGACTGCTCCAGGGTGCATATGGGACATGCTTCGACCGACATCGCCCGTGCGCCTTTCGGAGGTTATCCGCGTTCGTGCCAATTGGCAGCCATTTTCGACTACTGCGCGGTTGCTTCCGGCCGTCATTTCCGATTCCACTCCATAATCCTGCATTCAAGGGTGTAGGTATGTTTCCTCCAAAAACACAAGGGCAGATGTAGGGATGGTGCAGTGTGTCTCTGAAGGGCATAGCAAACCACCTGGTGAAAGAACCATAGGAACAAGGAGGAGGGCCGGTCCATGCAAAGAGGGGGGCCAGCCGGTACATGCAAAACCCAGGTCATTAACATTCGCTAACTTTGAATACATTTGCATCATCCCTACATCTGGCAGCATTTTGCTGCGCTTGCAATCTTGCTACCATCCTCTATTTCTCCACCTGCATATTGTTGTGCAATTGTGAGTGTGCAATAACAAACCCTGCCACACGTGACTAAAACTGCATGCCTATTCCAGCCATGCATCTTCCCATGTACATAGCACCAAGCTGCATGCATACACCCATGTACATGACTAAAGCGGCGATGAGGAAAGGCTGTACAGCTATATAGCAATTGCAGAGTCTGCATGGTGTACACTGTGGAGCATGCATGCACAAGTGCATTCTGATATGCAGTAAGATACTACCTGGATGTAAATAATAGTTATATGGAGTTTGAACTTCACAGGCATTGGTAGTGAATTAAGTATACAATGTTTGGGCTGGCCTAGAGCTAAACAGTGTGGGCATAAAAGTGGGTGTGCTGGTTTGCAGGCAGCGATGTAGTGAACAGCTATGGTAAGCATTGACACTGCACTGTCACGTGTCACGTGCAAAATTGGCCCCCATGACACCACTGCTACCTTTACAAGCTATATCACCAGTGTGGAGTATGAAACTACTGGGACAGCAGCTACTCCATTCAATAATGTGGAAGACCACAATATGCCATGCGCTGTCTGCATGCCACACTGAGACCAAAAACAGTGTCCTTGTGATCCCAGCTCAGCACTCCTGCCCTGCAGGGTGGAACAATGAATTCTCTGGATACCTAATGACTGAATTTGGCCATACTGACAGACAGCGCAGGGACACCATCTGTGTGGACATGAATGCTGAGGTTATCCCAGGAACTGGAAGCACCACCATCCCAACGTTCAGCTACTTACTACGGGCATCTTGTGGAACGTTGAGACTGCCCTGTCCACTTTACAACGACCAGATGGTGCTGCTACCATGTGCTGTGTGCACCAAGTAGTAGGATGTATGTGGGAGAGAACAGCACACATATAAGCTTTTGAGTAGATAACTATAACTGTAGCCCCTCTGTAACTACCACCTGCAGTTTAAACACTTAAGTAGCTGTGTCTGTAGTCATAGTTTATAGCCATATGCGTAGTAGCTATATGCACAGTGCTTGTTGTATGCTCATGTAGCTACCATTTGAACACAGTTTGTTGGTGGTGGAGGAAAGCAGCAGGTGTGAACAATGTCTGACCGAATGCAGTTATGTATGCTGAGCATGGGTATGGTTGGGGCCACCATTTTGTAGACTCTGCCTACTGAAAGTAGTCTTCAGGTAGGAGCCTACGTATATACAAAATTGTTTCCATCTGTTATAATGAATATGTCAGAAGAGATGATGTGTATATTACTGGAGCCATTCCTTATTTCTCATGCACTCTGTTGGAAATACAGCACTGATGCCATGCTCTTTCCACAAAAAAATTAAGTTCAGTAGCATTCAGCATCTGTCTCCTTTCGTACTTGGTTCTGGTTGCACCACAGTTCAGCGTAGAGTGACACAGGTTGAGCCAGCAGCTGTGAGTGAGTGCCGTGGTCCACCACTCGGCCATCTTGTAGAACGAATATCTTGTCTGCGTCAACAATGGTGGACAGACGATGAGCGATGAAGATTGAAGTGCGGTCTCTTGTGACACTGCACATGTCGGCTAGTATTTGCTGCAAGGAAGTGAGAGCAGTGTGTGTGTGTGTGTGTGTGTGTGTGTGTGTGTGTGTGTGTGTGTGTGTGCGAGTACGAGTGCATGTTTGTGTGTGTGCATGTTTCCATGTGTGTTTTGTTGCATTACTGCATAGCCATTCAATTAATAATTATAACATTAATTTTAGATGTATAGGTCCAGAGAAGGTCAATTTATAATGCATGCAATTACGGAATAGAATGTCCAATTTGCAAAGAGTAATAATTAAATTACATTAATTTTGAACAATGTCATACTGTAAGATGATTCAATTGGTTGATTCAGTCATGCATGAATGCTGAGTCACAAACACACAAATAATAATATCCCTAGACATTGCATGAAGCTGCCTCCTGTCACAGACAGACTATAGCTAGTTTGCAGCCGGTATCACTTGGACCACGTCCAATGGCACATTGTACTGCTGGTCCAGACTGATGTAGCAGTCACTGATGAGGTACAGAGAGTAGATGTGCCTCCCAGCATAGGTAGGAGCAGTGAAGGCAAGTGAGGCAGTTGTCTTCCCTCGAATGAAGCCAATCCTCTTCATGGCCAGAAGTTCTCCACTGTCAACCTCGCCCAAGATGAGGAACCATCCCTCGTCCTTTGGTTTGGGGAACTGAGGAGCATGGGCTTTGTGGTCTGGAGCCTTAGAAGGGAGATAGAAGGAAGGGAAGGAAGGGATGATCACTGTACTACATACCATTGTCAGCTCTTTGTCCTGTTGTGTACAAGTGGCAGACAGACCAGTGTGATGGATATGAGTAGGGACATTCCCAATCATGCATTTTGCGAACATGCTTTTGGTGTGCTAATCCCATTAAATTTTAACTCACTATCACCACTCACACACTTTCCCTGATCTATGCCCATAGGCAGTCTCTTAAAATTAAGCTACTAGCATCTCCATATCCTGCTGAATTCCCCAACCTCCTTCTATCACCCTCCTTCCTCACACACCACACCAGCCCCACACACCACACCAGCCCCTCCCCCCTCACACCTACCCTTCCTCCCCGTAGTGTCGTCCTTGTTAGCTCCACTCTCAGCACACACGACTCCTCCGCCTCCACTTGAACATAGACATGGCCGTCTCTAGAGGGAGCATCACTAACTTTAGAGGGTTCTCCCTGAGAGGTTCCCTCCACATTCCTCTTCATCTGCCATTTCACATTCACCAGTGGAAGTTTTGAAACAACATTCATGATCTGGGACAGAAGGCAACCGGCAAGTCAACTCACATGATTACAACTCGTGAGCACAAACTAACTACTACTTACAGCAGCAGTTATGCACACAGTACAAACACATGCGACGCACACAAACATTTATATTTATACATGCACATACTTACATACATAAATACAATGAAACTGCATTGAACTATGAACTACTCACAGTCACTAGACAGGTGAAGTGGGAGGCACTCCGTGGAGGGTCAGGCACATTGGGACTATTCTACATATGTACATCTACACACACACACACACACACACTCTCCCCACATCCCGCACACACCTCTTTGACCATCCCCTTGTCCACCGAGCTGCCCAATGCCATCTGAAGGAAGCCCTCATCTCGTGCCACCACAGCCAAGAGCTCGGACAGACAAGCCACTTCCTGAACACCCTTCACACCAGCCCTCTTCTTCCACAGCCTGAAAGCACTGTCCACCTCCCTAAGGTGTTCCTTCTCAAGGTGAGGGAGCGTGAGGAGACCTGGGTCAGTTGCCCATCTTGCTTGGATGACCATCTGCATCAGTTGTGTCAACCGGAGGACAGTAGCCAGCCAACCATCACTGGCTGCTACATCCAGCATGGCCTGCAGAGGAGGGATACCGCATTGAAGAGTGCAGAGCATTGATAATGGGTAATATAGGCTGCCCAATTACAATGCTCATGTAATCATTTCAGTAAATTTCTGTGAATATAGGTTTTGCAGAAATCTATAGTCAATAATGTCATAATCATCGTTATCACTGTCACCATCTCCATTACTGTCACCATCACTATACCCATCATCATCACTGCCATGATACCAACTCAATCACCATCTCCGCATTTCCAGCATCCTCATCACAAGCACCCATTCTAATTCAATGGTCAATCAATGTTACTGTCATCATCAGTGTTGCTGTCAATTTCATCAATGTCACTGTCATTGCCATCATTATCACTGTCATCATCATCACTAATGTCACTGTTATTGTCATCAATGTCACTGTCGTCATCATCACTAATGTCACTGTCACTGTCACCAATGTCACTGCCACCGTCAACACTACTGCAGTGAATTACTGCACACACCGGTCACCGCTCCCACCTGCAATATCCTAATAGCTTGATCCAGCACGGACTTGGTATCTGTGTGGTAGTCCACGATGGGAAGAGGAGTCCGAGAGAAGTGTGCCTGCAGCAACAGGTGAGTCTTTGTGTGAGGACTATCGTAAGAGGAGCTGTCCACTGTTACAGGGACAAGGTTGGCTAGGATGCTGAAGGGGGAGGAGGGAGAGGGAGGGGGAAGGGGGAGTAGCTCTCACATCACACACATTCACTCAAGCTAAGCAGCATTGTTCTAGTCTATATCTGTGAGTACTCACCTGTGTGTGTGTGTGTGTGTGTGTGTGTGTGTGTGTGTGTGTGTGTGTGTGTGTGTGTGTGTGTGTGTGTGTGTGTGTGTGTGTGTGTGTGTGTGTGTGTGTGTGTGTGTGTGTGTGTGTGTGTGTGTGTGTGTGTGCATATGTGTGCGTGCATGTCTGTGTGTGTGCGCGCATGCATGTGTGTGTGTGTGTGAGTGCATGCATGTGGGTGGGTCTGTAAGAATGTGTGGGTGGGATGTGTTCACCTGTTCAAGTTGTCCTCATTATGTCTCACTGGTAATTCATCATACTCTGTAGCATCCTGGAAGTGAAGCCAGCTGATTAGGACCTGGAAACTAAATACTAAACATTGATGGTGTGTGTGTGTGTGTCTGTGTGTGTGTGTGTGTGTGTGTGTGTGTGTGTCTGTGTGTGTGTGTCTGTGTGTGTGTGTCTGTGTGTGCATATTCCCTACACAGAGGCACTGTAAGAGCTCCTCCAGAGTGCTGGTCCGTGAGATGGTCTCTCTGAACATCCTCACTGTTGCATGGTGGAGGTAGTAGAAAGAAGCAATGCAGCCCAAGGGAAGTGCAGAAATTGTTCTGTCATCCTGCAAGCAAGGGAGCAAGTGCGAGTGTGAGAGCAAGTGTGGTGCTGCTTGTCATGTGACAGTCATGTGACAGTCATGTGACAGTCACCACTTGGTCAGTAATGTGCTCACATCTTCAACTGCAAGACAATAGGACCTCTCTAGTTCTGCCAGACTGGTCTCAACCAGTTTGGACAGGTGCTTGTTGATGGCAGATGCACCAGTGTCTTCCAGTTGGTAATAACTTGAAGAAGGGAGAGAAACCCATTCCAAAACACAAGTTCAGAGTGGGAACATACACACGTACATACATTGCCGTAATAGAACAGTCATCCAAACTGCATGTACATACAGTACAGATGGCTATACTAACACATTATCACTATACACGTTACATAGCAAATATAACTACATTAATACCACGCCAACAATACAGGTTACATGTGATACATACTGCAGTGTTGTAGCAGTATTTGCAATAATTACATGCTGCATGTAACAGTATTAACAATGACCATATACACTGCATACAGCTGCCAAATAGAGCAAACTAGTGACAAAGACATTGCGCAACACCAATACCATAGGAGCTCCATAGCGCTCATCAAAACTTCAATATTGCAGTGGCAGTTCTAGAGGGGGATCCAGGGGTGCAAAGGAACCCCTTTTGCTAGTCATATGCAGGAGTTTGGGCAGCTTTTAGACCAGAAAGAGGTGCAGTGACCATATATCAGGGGCACTGTGTGCATCTTACTACTTTAGAACACCCCATTCGGAAGTCCTAGATCTGCCACTGTATTGCTATACTTTGAGTCACTCAAGCAAGCCATTTGATTGGCTCAACAGACCTTGGGTTTCGCAATAGCCTCCTGAAGAAGTATGTCCACGTCATGTAGTCCACTGCATCCTGTTTGGAGGTGATGGTCCCTGCTACCACTTCCGCATTGAGGTGGTCGCTCAGCACCTCAAGGAGACTGGGGGTTGTGGGGGAGGGGGAGGGGGGAGGGAATCACAGAGCTTTTGATGTGTGAACATGTATCCACATATTGTGCATACAGTATACTCTTGTGCAGTACACTGCCTCCTGTTTACATCACATTGATGAATAGGCAAGCCAATTATTATGGCTACTCACAGTATTCAAATGCAAACAGACATGCACCTAACCCGTATATGTATATGCACATGTACACACTGCACACACTACACCACACACACACACACACATGCACACACACACACACACACACACACACACACACACACACACATGTGCACACGCACACACACACACACACACAAACACACACACACACACACACACCCACCCACACACACACCACACACACACACACACACACCTACACACACACACACACACACACACACACATACACACACACCACACACACACACACACACACCACACACACACACACACACCACTACACACACACACACACACACACTCCCCCCCCACACACACCACACACACACACACACACACACACCACTACACACACACACACACACACACACACACACACACACACACACACACACTCCCCACACACACACACACACACACACACACACACACACACACACACACACACCACTACACACATACACACACACACTCCCCCCCACACACACCACACACACACACACACACACACACCACTACACACACACACACACACACACACTCCCCCCCCCCCCCCACACACACACACACCTAGACTCCACTGGAAAGGGTTCATAGATGAACTTGCTGTAGAAGTGCTTCTTTGTGTCCTGAACAAAGATGACAGCTACTCCGGTATCATCAAACTGGGGACGACCTGCACGTCCCATCATCTGAAGTACATCAGTGATGGGGAAGTCTACATAGTGTTGTTTCTTTCCATCAAAATACTCTGTCCCTTTGATGATCACAAGGTGGGCGGGGAGGTTCACGCCCCACGCTAGAGTACTGGTTGCAACCAACACCTATGTGGGTGGTGTGAGGGGATGTGCAGCAAATTCAAAACTGTTTAGCCATGGGCCTGTGGCTCAAGTCAGCATTCTCCTTCATTTGACTTGGCCTCAAAAATTAGCAATCACACACACAGGCCTACTGTCACTGTGCAAACGCACACACGCACGCACACATGCACGCACGCACGCACGCATGCACACACACACACACACACACACACACACACACACACACACACACACACACACACACACACACACACACACACACACACACACACACACACACACACACACAATGTATCTTACCTGAATCTTCTGGTTAAGAAACAGTGCTTCTGTGAGTTTACGATCCTTCTCCTTCAAGCCTGCGTGATGCAGACCAATACCAAAACCAAGTGTGAATTTCAAATTAGATTCCTGGACCTGTGAGAGCAGTTGTTCCAGCTGCAAGATAGAGGAAACAACAAACAACACCATATAAGGAAATACAATGGAATGCGTTAACTAACTGGACCACACCTCATCTTCTGGAATGTGGAGCCATTGTTTTGGGTTCTCTGTCGTTGCTAGGAAACCAATGAGGGCTTGAGCAGTAAGCCTTGTCTGCCGCCTTGATGCCACAAAAATGAGGACTGGTTTCTGCGGTGAGTGGGTACAGATGGCAGTGTAGGCGGGTTTGTTCATGGTGGCCATTCGTGGACAGTACTGCTTGGTGCTGAAGCCACTGATGTGAGCCTCCAGCGGAACGGGCCTTACGGCCGGACGGAAGTTGAAGAGTCCCGCCTTAGAGGAAGGAGGGGAGGGGATGCAATGAATACAGCAAAACAGAAGCAGCACTACTCTTCCCTCCACTACCCATTCTTGTTCCCTCCTCTCCACTCAACTCCACTCCCCTCCCCTCTACTTCTCTCCCCTCCTTTCCCCCTCCCTCCCTTCCTCTCCCCCCCTCCCCTCCCCTCCTCCCATCTCACCTGGTTAATCCCCAGCCAATCTGCCAGGTCCCTGGCATTGGCCAATGCAGTGGACAGCCCCACTACACGGACCTTTTGTTCAGTGTGTGAAGAGATGAAATTGGTGCGTGACACAATCACCTCCAACACGGGTCCCCTGTCCTCCCCCAACATGTGGATCTCATCAATGATGAGCAGAGACACAGCCTGGAGGGAAGGAGGGAGGTCAACACACCACACAATGGACAGTTGATGGCTGTCACATGCAGGCTGTCTGTGTCCCGTTTGCATTAAGACAGCTATGTACTGTATAGTCTCCTTACCTTACAGTACAGTAAGATTGGAGATATTGACACACAAACGCACGAATACTATACATGTGCACACACCAATCCTTCTCTCCTCCATCTCCACCTCCCATTCCACTGACCTAATCACTACTACCTCTTACAATCACTCAACCCCTAGCCCCCAACTCCTTTCATCCCACCCCCTCTTTCTCTCTCTTCCTCCCTTCCCATCCCTCCCTCTTCCTTCCCCTCCCGTCCCTCTCCCCTCCACTTCCCCTCCCTCCCCTCCCACCTGCACATAAGTCCTATTCTGCCAGCTCCGAGAGATCCCGTCCCACTTCTCAGGGGTCGTCACTATGACATCGGCTTGCTCAATGGCTCGGACATCAGGTGACACGTCACCCGTCAACTCCACCACCCTGCAACGCAAGACCACACAAGAAATGCAGCAACCCAACACAACACAACATCCTAACATTGTCCAAGTCGGTCCAGAACACTGGACCCCCTCCCTGGGGGGCATTTCTAGCAGAGAAACTGC
This sequence comes from Ianthella basta, assembly GCA_964019415.1. NCBI lineage: Eukaryota > Metazoa > Porifera > Demospongiae > Verongiida > Ianthellidae > Ianthella > Ianthella basta. The sequence goes on from OZ025888.1 coordinate 5,078,080, forward strand.
GAAGAGCCCAGGCCAGGATGGTGGAGAAGGTCTAGCTGTTAGACTAAGTACAACCATGTCCAATCGCACGGCACAGCCACTCACTTTCTTCCCAACTTCTGTTCAATTCTAACTTTCCAGTCGTCTATTCTCTCTCGCACGAGAGCTTTGAGAGGAGCAATGTAGACACACTGAGTGAGAAGAGATGGAACAGGGGATAAGCAGTGCGTGTGTGTGTGCATGTGTGTGTATGTGTGTGCATGCTCACAACTACAACTGTCCCTTCAATCACACTGACCCACAAGTCATCCAACTCCTCAATTACCTTACTTCCTGGATATTTGTCAAACACACGAAGCATGGCTACTTCCGCCGCCACCGTCTTGCCACTCCCTGTGGGAGCCCCAAGCAGCACACAGTGGTCGGTGTAGAACATCGTGTGAAATATCTGAGTCTGAATGGGGTTGAAGTAGTCGAAGGGGAAGAGCTGCTGATATAGGGGATTCTTCAGAGCAGCTGTGGGCAGAGGCTGGAGGTTGAGGAGGTTTGTGTGCGGGGGATGGAGCTGTGGAAGGATGACGTGCTTTATGGTGATGGTAGTGACACTCTCTGCTCCCAACCAACGATCCGAGATTGCCCTCACGTAATACTGGGGAGGGAGGTCTTCAAAGATAGGGATGGTGAACACCATCTCCTGAGGTGTCTCACTGACAACCTGGAAGGAGGCGGTAGGAGGGAGGAGGAGTCAAGGAGGAGTGACGAGGGAGGACGGGGGACAAGGGAGGAAGATGAATAGGTGGAGGGCGGTAGGGAGGATGGAGAGAGGGGGGTGAAGGGGAGAGAGAGGAAGGTGAAAGGGAGAGAGAGGAAGGCAGGAGGGTGGAGGGAGGAGAGAGAGGGAGAAGGAGGGAGGAAGGGCCAGATGAGAAAGAAGTGTAGTCTGCACACCAACAGAGAACTGCATCCATCTCACAACAGCAGCTCCTAGTAAACCCATAGACATTCGACTCTAAACTCACAAGTGTGTGCACACAATTACGCAATTTCTTACGTGTTTCTTCAAAAGCATAAAGAATTCTGAATGGTACATGTGATCGCTTTCTGGGTCTTCCACCCTTCCACCCAAATCCACCACCCTTCGCCTGTGTTACCATGGTAATGTGAATTCCATTTAAACTTTGGAGTTATAACCAATCGGATTCGCAGCACTGTTCTTGTGATTGGTTGGACAGATGCCTCAAGTCCAAGGTCCGGAAAGGCCTCGACACGCTTCTTCACCTCTTTGCCCATCTTTGGGTGGTGGACTAGGTGGCCTGAGGGGAGGAGGGAGGAAGAGGGAGGGAAGGAAAGGAAGGAGCGGCGGGAATGGAAGAGAGAGTAAGGGCATAGAGGTAGACAAGAGGTGACAGTGCGACATGCAAGTGACTACAAACAGCTATGAGGCACTGTGGAGAAGTGAATGCATTACACACACACGCACGCACGCACGCACGCACGTGCACACACACACACACACACACACACACACACACACACACACACACACACACACACACACACACACCAATCTCATCAGGCTTCATGTCCCGAAGATGATCCAGTGACAGTTTCTTAGCCTCCACCTTGTCCACAATGCCAGGAGGCAGGTCAGAGAACTGCCTCAGCGGGTGGTCAAAGGGCCACAGGCGGAGGTCAACCGACTTGGACAGGCTGAGCAACTTGGCTGCCATGGCTGACCAGTTCTTCTGCAGTGCCACTTCAAACAGAGACCTCAGAATCCTGCCAGCATTCTGATGGGATGAGAGGAGACAAGAATGCTACAGTGAGGTGTGCATGTAGCTTAGTGCTCCATCACCTTCAAGTAAAGGATGGATTAATACAAGAAAGATACCGTCATATAACAGAAATTTTGTAAGGAATTTATTTTGGTGGATTGCCCAAATTATGGTATTTTTGGAGATTTCTTTGCGGTTGCAAGTATTTGCAGATTGTCTCAAAACTGCCAATCCACCAAATAAATTCCCCACCAAAATCCCGGCCACATGATACACTGTACAATATTAAGGCTACAACCCACTTCCCAGGGCTGTAAGCCAAATACAATACCAGCATTACATTACTAGCAAGCTGGGGAGGGAGATACAGAGGAGGGAGGGAGAGGGGGAGAAAGAGGGAAAGGGAGAGGGAGAGGGAGAGGGGGAGGAAGAGGGAAAGGGAGAGGGAGAGGGGGAGAGAGAGGGGGAGGAAGAGGGAGAGGGAGAGGGAGAGGGAGAGAGAGAGGGAGAGGGAGAGGGAGAGGAAGAGGGGACTTGCCTGTGAGGCGTAGTTCATGTCTGAGACAAGGGAGAAGGTGTCCACAAGTCCTCGTGACACGTAGCTTTGAAGGAGAATGTTGATCTTTCCATGGCTGTTCTCTGCACCGCCCTTCACCTCAACATGGCAGTACTCCCTCAGCATGGAGGTGAGCTCAGACATCTCATCCTCACGAACCTACAGCACATTGGGAGAGGGGAGGGGAGAGGGAGGGGAGAGGAGTGGAGAGGAGGGGGGAGGAGAGGGGAGGGGAGGGAGGGGAGGGCATGGGAGGAAAGGAGAGGAATGGAAAAGAGAGAAGAGGAATGGGAGAGGAATGTAAGGAACTTAGTGCAGAATTTGTGGCCCATTGCTATGGCAACAGCACAGACCCAGCCTTCAATAAATGGCCACAATAAACAATTGATAACAAGACTGAATCTATCCCTCCCCCCACACACCACAACCCCCCCATACACACACCACCCCACGTGTCTTAACACACACACTAGTGGTATGATTTACTGTACTTTTATTTGGTCATACTCTTGTGACTGTGAAATCATGGACAAGATCTGGTCCTCGGTCATCATGGCACGAAACAGCTCATTGTATATCTGAAATTGAGAATGAAGAACAAGCATGTACAGTAAAGTGCTTGTCACATGTATTTAGATGTATAATATACGTAATTGTAGATAACACCAGCAAAGGTGGCAAGTGGGTGCAAAAACAAGCCAATCACTTTTTAGAATGGATGGTTCAAACCCATGCAATGAAATGATTCTCAGCTGTGCTCTGTTACAAATTACACTCACAATCAAACCAGTCTCATTAAAAGTAACTCAACAGTTAGTCAGTGCAAGCAGCCAAATGCTTCACTGTATTCGTCATATTTTATACTATTTAGTGTAATTTGCTATGACTATGCATGCTGTTTTAATTGCTGATGTCATACATAGAGGCCCATTGCTATGGCGTTGACAAAGGCTCACTATACTTGAGCAAACACAATCGTTGGACAATGAAACCTGTAAGACATCGTAACCATGGAGATCTTCGTCACCTACAAAGCTATTTACTTTGCTACGCGCTTGTTTCATTCAAGAATCACTTTACCAGTGTTATCAAACTGCCATTGCAGTGATGACCTCCAGTCCCCCACAGCTCACCTCAATGCTGGCATGTTTAATGTAGAAATAACTGGCAGTTCTACCCAAATCTGTTGGAAACAATCCCTGAGGGTTGGTGTTCTCCACAAATCGAATCATCTTTGCTTTGTCCAGCTGCATCGCTGCTGAGATCACTAGCTTCCTGCGCTGCTCTTCCATGAATGGGTCTGTTTCCTTGACAACGTAAGGGATGCCGTACGCCTGCGGGTTCAGTCGCATGCGGACAATCAGGTAGGTGTAGCTGAGCCACTGGACAGCTTCTTCCACATTGGTCACTGTTCTAAGGGCAATCTGAAGAAAACGTGGTAGTATGAGACACACACACACACACACACACACACACACATGCACACACACATGCACACACACACACACCCGCACGCACACACACAAATACACACAGAGGTGCTCTTATTTCAACTGGGAAGGCCTTTAGCCAACCCGAGGGGCTACTATTCTACACATCCAAACTAAGAATTACGTACACACAATGTTTTAGTTACGAAGACAAGAAAACATTAACAATAAAACACGCACTGCCTGGTACAGGAAACAGAATGAAATGAAATGGTGGAATTAAAACCAACACAATATCATTATGGCAATCCTAATGTACGTATCTATGTGTGTGCCCAACGACTACGTGCAACACTGACACTGGAAGGAAGACAGAAGAACAGAGCCAAAGCAGCAAGGACTGTACCTCTGCATTGAGGTTGTCGGCGAGGCTAGCGTGGAACTGACTCTCAATCGGACTCTGCCGAGTCATCAAGTTCAGGTAGTGAGCCAGCTTGTCATGAGAGGTGATGATGATCCCCTCCCCTTCGTTGTGGTACTGCGGACGACCAGCTCGACCAAAGATCTGCAGAACATCTAGGATCCCAAGGTCCACAAAGGCACCTTTCTGAGCGTCATAGACTTGTGTGCCCTGAATCGAGGGAGGGAGGGGGCTTGGATGGCTGTACAGCCACATCCCACACACACCAACACACACACACACACACACACACACACACACACACACACACACACACACACACACACACACACACACACACACACACACACACACACACAACACACACACACACACACACACACACACACACACACACACACACACACACCACACACACACACACACACACACAAACACACACACACACAAACACACACACACACACACAAACACACACACACAAACACACACACACATCCCACACACACCAACACACACACACACACACACACACACACACACACACACACACACACACACACACACACACACACACACACACACACACACACACACACACACACACACACACACACACACACACACACACACACACACACACACACACACACACACACACACACACAAACACACACACACACACACAAACACACACACACACACAAACACACACACACACACACACACACACACACACACACACACACACACACACACACACACACACACACACACACACACACACACACACACCCTGCCCCTCACTTTAATAATGACCCTCACTGCCGGGAGATTGACTCCCCAGGCCAGCGTTGCTGTGCACACAAGGACACGAATCAGCCCCAAGGAGAAGAGCCTCTCCACAAGGTTCCTGTCCTGCCGCAGCATGCCAGCATGGTGAATGCTGAAGCCATCGTTGAAGAGGTCCCGCAGTTGCTTATTGTGTGACCTTTGAACCTTTGAGGGGGCGGAGCCAGCATGAATCATGAATGTAGTTATCAAACTGACAACAGTGCACATTTAGTCCATGGCAATGTGCTCATACATCTGTTACCATGGTGATGGATGCTATGATTAACAAACTATGGAGGCATAGTTTTACAATACAATTCTAGCACTGTGCAGGAGGTAAGGTTCTGTAAATAATTACTGCAAGTCCTGCAAGTAGATTAGAGATAGACACCTCTCTATTCTGGACACCTTTGGGACAGGCCCAAGTGTCCTCATTAGAGAGGTTTCCTTATTTCAGAGGTAGTTTTGATCTCTACATAGCTTAGTCTCGTACCCAGACCCACTTGCGGAATGTTCTATTGTTACCAGACCCACTTTTGGGCGACGGTGCACGTGGGTCTGGGTACGAAACTATACGTAACTGGGACAGTAGGCACTGTCCTCATTAGAGAGGTGTCCTGAATTTAGGGTGTCCTTGATAAGGAGGTTCCACTTCACTATACCAAATACACACACACTTCAGCAGCACCCTTGCTATACCCGAAGTCCTCAAATTCTCCTCTGATACTAGCCCTTTACCCCCGCAGGTTCCCTCAACATGAGGACTACAACCCCAAGTACCTGTTTTGTAGCCCAGCCCAGCTCCGGGGTCTGAGCCGGTTGGAAGCGCTGCAGCTCATTGCTGTCGGCTGCCAGGTCTCTCAGAGCTGTCGCCGTGCGCACTGTGGCATTGCGAGCATGGACAAAGACAAGCACCTGGGGGAGTGGTCAGGTGGGGGAGTGGTCAGGGAGGGGTCAGGAGGGGAGTGGTCAGGTGGGGGAGTGGTCAGGAGGAGTGGTCAGGTGGGGTGTGTGGCACTGTATGAGGCTATGAATAAAGTCTTGCTTGCAAATTGTTTTGTTCAAATAAATATAATTACACACAGAACTACAATTTTCACTCACTCGGGGTCTTACTCAAGGGTATCTTCTACGTACCCTGCTACTCCCCCACCCCCTGCCCCGCCTAAGCACTCCTGCCCCGCCTAAGCACTCCTGCCCCGCCCACCTGGTGTCCCTTCTGCGCTGACTCAAGCACATTGTCATAGCACACTTGATCCATGTCCCTCATCTGCTGCAGCAGTCCGGTTGCTTTGACACCCACAAAAGACTGCCTCAGGGGGACAGGGCGAAAACGACCGTCAAAGAAGAACAGTCCTTTAAAGGGGCTGACCCGAAGGAACTGAGCAACATCAAGGTAATTAGGAAGAGTAGCAGAGAGACCTACAATCCTTATCATTTGCTGGGATGTCTCCACCTGCACGACAGAAACAACCATAGTTCATATGCAAGTGACAGTGAAACAAATTGAGCACACTACATTCTTAACTAGAACTGGTGACCCTCCCTCCTACCCTTCCCCCTCCTCTCCTCCTGCCCCTCCTCTCCTCTCTTCCTGCCCCTCCCCTCCTCTCTTCCTCCCCCTCCCCTCCTCTGATCCTGCCCCTTCCCTCTTCTCCTCCTGCCCCTCCCCCTCCTCTCCTCCTGCCCCTTCTCTTCCTCTCCTCCTGCCCCTCCCCCTCCTCTCCTCCTGCCCCTCCCCCTCCTCTCCTTCTACCCCTCCCCCCCTTCCCATCACCTGTCTCAGTGTCCTGGCTACCAGGCTCTCAATGACAGCTCCCCTGTCCTCATGAAGGAGATGGACCTCGTCAATAATCAACAGACGGACAATCTGGGAGAGTGACACGTCACCTGTTCCTTTGCGAGTGACAACATCCCACTTCTCAGGTGTAGTGACAATCATCTGTGGCATGACAAGTAACAGCAGTCAGAAACAGGTGACACTGACAGATGATGACGGCTGACACGCTACGTATGCCAAATCTCTCAGTATAGACTTAGTCATGTCATGGCAGGAGGAGGCTGACACTGGTGGAGTCTTAACTTTGGCAGACAACACAGCATAACTGTCTTATGACCACAAGGCAACTGGTACAAATTTCCGGCTTTCCCTCTCCTCTCCCCTCCTCCTCCCACTCCTTTCCCCTCCTCCTCCCTCTCCCCTCCCCTCCTCCTCCCTCTCCTCTCCCCTCCTCCTCCTTCTCCTCTCCCATCCTCCTCCCTCCCCAAACACTAGCTAACCTGTGTGGCCTGTGTTTCACTCTTGGTCAGTTGCATGTCTCCAGTCAGTTCTCTCACAGAAATGCCCAGTGGAGCCAAACGGCGTCCAAAGTTCTGAACCATCTCAGCTGCCAAGGCTTTCATTGGAGCAACATAGATGATCTGTATACAAACACAACAACACAAGCACATAAACTACATAAATACACACGGAATTCAATTAAGCAATACAGCAGCAGAAGGGGGGAGGCTGCTGTATTGCTCGATTGAATTCTTGTGTGAATCTACAATGCACCTATGAGCCTCTATCAAATTATATAAATACAATACCCAGCAGGCAACCTAGATTGTCTTCACAGTCACAACATTAGGTAGCCATTTTGTGTTGCCATGGCGACCAGTACCTTGAACTCATCCTTTTTAATGCTTCCCTCTTGATTAAGGTGCAACTTTATTTCACGCAAAACAGTCAGCATTGCAATGTTGGTCTTCCCTGCACCAGTTGGTGCACAAATTAGGAGGTTCTCATTGCTATGATATGCCTGTTTGTACACAATCGACTGAATGAGGTTAAGGCTCTTTGTGCCCTGAAAAGCAGTTCTGGCCATTTCATCCAAACTGGAGACTTTGACCCGTTCCACACCCAGGTCAGGCAGAGGAGCAAGTGTGGATTCAGCTGGAAGGATAATCTCTTCATATTTAGGTTTATTGTTGCGGATAGCAGTGGCTGGGATGCCAATCTGGATGGGAAAGAATGGAGATGAAATGAGTGGAGACAGAGGGGAGGCTACAAAAATGGTAGTATAGTTATGCGTAAGGAGCAATGGAAGGATGAAGCAAATTTTACAGCCAGCTACGTATCTTTTATGTGTTTCTAAGTTATAAAGTATAGGAAGCCATCCTTCCCTTCAGTTGCAGCCATGGAAACAGCCATGTAGACAGCAAGGAGATTAAAATTGAGCTGTGTGCAACATGTGTCATGTTTAAGAGAGAGACAAGAGGTAAAAAGAACAAGGGACGGACACACACACACACACACACACACACACACACACACACACACACACACACACACACACACACACACACACACACACACACACACAAAGTGCTACGTAGTCTTGCGAAGCCAGATTACAATTGTGTACGTAGGCTCCGCTAAGCAAGACTAAACAGTATAATGTTTAATAGCCACTCTTCACCTCAGCTCTCTCTGCACCCACCTTTGCCCCTGCAAGTACGGCTGGCGACAGCATCACATCTGACAGAGCATCGTACACATGAGGAAAGAGCTCACTAGGGGTGACGTGGGTGTGGCCTGATTTCCGGCCTGTCAAGATGGGCCGCAGCGCTGCCTCCTGCAGTGACAACTCTCTCTCCCGACGCAGTTCTTCAAAGCTTAAGTCTGCCATACTTGCCAACTGAGGGGTATACAACTCACGCTCTTTCCTTGCCATTTTCTTCTCCTCCTTCCGAATCTGCTTCTTTAGAGAACGTTCATGTTCAGACTGTGAATGCAGAACAGAATGGCTTAGCATTGCACAGTGGAACCTGCCCACAGTGGTCACCGTGCCTGTGTGTGCTTGTGTACCTGTACAGTAATCTGACAGCCGTAGTTGGGTTGACCTCCTGGCTTCCTGCTTGATCCCTTGCGCTCAGTATAACCCTCCACATCAACTATCAAGGGGCACAGAGATGGAATTATGTGGATAAAAATAGCACAATACAGACATTAGCAAATATGTCCCTATGAGTGTTTGAGTGCTGATGGAACAAGAATCATTTAATCAACTGATAACAATACAGGACGTTTCAACCACTAGGCTTCGTCCCTTGTACACAAAACTGAACAATGTAGGAGTAGCGCCATTTGCGATTTGTGTATCAATCTACAAAGTGGGAATAGGCCTTAGAGATCATGTGGCTATGTATGCTGTATATGTATGTATGCTGTATACGTACATATACATAGGTATGCTGTATATGTGCATATACTGTATGTATGCTGTATACCATATCACATGATCCCTAATACCTATTCCTATAATAATTATGTACACTGAAAAGCGACTCACAATCAGCTACATACAAACTACCTACTGTAAATGATACAAGTGTCCTGTGATTCAATTGGTAGTTTAACGCTATGTCAGCTGTTAAAAGCTTGAATCAAGTCAGCTATCAACATCTTTTGTATCAAGATGTTGTATTGCACACATGTAGCAATGAGCCTCTATGATCTAAACAGAACTACACGTGTACGCACCTTCGTGAGCTAGGAGGGCCGGATTCTCCAGCACCGAAGACACCAGAGACTGCCTGTTCTCCAGCATCTCCCCGACAACCTCAAAGTGGTCATAGCCAATCAGATCCATCAGCTGCGACCAAGTCAAGAGTGTGAGGTCAAAGCACAGAGGTCAAAGTTCAAAGGTCAAGGTTCACACCCTCACCTCTCCCTGTATTCCCACATTGTCCAGCTTTGAACTCAGTACATCAAATACAGACGTGTACAATTCCCTCCAAGTGAGATTGGTGCCGCAACACATCTTACATACATGCTGAAGCCATTCGTAACCATTGGCAACGCTAGGATAAAACTCATCTTGGAAGCTGTTCCCTGTGGGGCCTTCCTTATTAGGTCCCTGAGCAATGACATTATCAGTCAATTGTACCATGCATTCTACTAAATCTTCTTCATCTTCCGAAAGACTATCATAAAAGGTCCTGTCTTCTCCAAGCTGTGAATCACTTGTAAAAGAAAAGGGAAAGCTGGAACCAAATTCCTTAGGTTGTTTGCTGCTTTCATTTTCCACTTCTTTACCCTCGAACAGGAATTCACTGCTACAGTTTTCTCTTAGTCTTCTCACTGCCGCACATGCATTATTTGCTACACTGGCAGGGTAGGGTCCAATCATGGCATTGAGATGCTTGGCCTCCTCCTTGCCCACTTGTTGACTGCTTCTGAACACCTCAAAGACAGCAGCAGCTACATCAGCCACCTCCGCACTAGAGAGCTCACCACCAGCTGCAAAACACACACATGTACAGACGTACAGATGAAACATGCACATTCATACCTACACTCATACATGCTCACATGTGAGTGAATGTACAAAACACGCAACACACAAACACACAAACACACACACACAGCCTTACTGAGTTCATTTGCTAGTGCCCGGATCTCTTGCAAGTCTTGTGCAACCTGTAGTGAACACATATGCCATAACACACTCAAACAGCTCAAGATACTTGTACAGCAAACAGCACCACACACACACACACGCACACGCGCGCGCGCACACACACGCATGCACACACGCACACACACACACACACAGGTGAAGTGCACTACTATAATAATGGGACAGAGAAGTATACTACAAACACTACAGCTAAATGGATGGCAGAATTACCTCATACTAAGAGATACTAAAAATGCAGTAAACAGCTAAAGTACTCTGTACCCAGTACAGCTGAAGTACTCTGTACCCAGTACAGCTGAAGTACTCTGTACCCAGTACAGCTGAAGTACTCTGTACCCAGTACAGCTGAAGTACTCTGTACCCAGTACAGCTGAAGTACTCTGTACCCATTACAGCTGAAGTACTCTGTACCCAGTACAGCTGAAGTACTCTGTACCCAGTACAGCTGAAGTACTCTGTACCCAGTACAGCTGAAGTACTCTGTACCCAGTACAGCTGAAGTACTCTGTACCCAGTACAGCTGAAGTACTCTGTACCCAGTACAGCTGAAGTACTCTGTACCCAGTACAGCTGAAGTACTCTGTACATGGTGTATTGCGTATACAGGGTTTTGCAAAATGGTTGTAGCGAACATCATTGGACTCACGACTCACCTTTGAACTTCGACCTTATACTATATAATTATTATAAATTGTGATAAATATTACCCGTCGCTTGCCTAAGGCGGTTGCCAAGGTCCCTCAGAAACTCCAGGGTTAGCAGACCACGAGCACCTGAGGTCTCAATGGCAACTGGGGTGAAGGAGTAAGCTGGGCCCAGACAGCTGTACTAGGAGGACTTCTTGCTCTCTGCTGCTGCTGCCACTGCTCCCACTTCACTGGTGGCACTTAGGAGGTACGAAGGGGCAAAGGTGTCTGGGCTGGTGGCATCCCAAACCAGATGCTTCAGTGACCCCATCCGGATGTTTTCCGTCTGCACATTCCAAGCCTGATGGCTCAAATCGCGAGGGGACATTAGCCGGAGACAGTGATCGGTGGATGACATCATTTAACGCTGCATGGCGGTAGTGACGTCCGTGGCTTCTTCGACAGCTGAGGCTGTGTGTTGACAGGGCATCGACCTTCACACCACAGTGAAGGCAAGTGTGGGGGCTGCACAAAGGGGTTCCCAGGCGTAAGCCAATTGCAATCCTGACTGTCTGGTCTTCCATGCGTAGGCCAAGGGGACAGATTGGCAGAGCTTCCAACCAGGCTCCTGACTCTCTAGTTGAACATGCAAGCAAGCGAGCTCGGGCACTGGGGTTGGGTGCTGTCTGCAGGAGGCTGTCAGCGACTGAAGCCACTACAATGCTGTCCCATGACCTCTGATGTAGCCTGGCATCTCCTTCTGGTGGTGGAAGGCTGTGGCCCTTTGACCAACAGGCCTCAGCTTCACCCTGGTTGGAGAGGGGTGTATCATGAAGATGGGGAGGCAAAATACGGTACCAGGTCAGAGGAGGCGGCTATTGAGGCCAAAAAATAAGCTGATGGTGCCAGCTGCACTGCTCTTCTGATGCCTAGGCCCCCCAACCTCACTGGGAGCATGGCCTGGCTCCAGCTGGTACTGTCATTTGGAAAACGGATGTTGGTGATCTCTGACTGTCTGTGGCCGTGCAAAGGGGCAACACAGCTTCCGTCTTGGGGACTAGCTCCCTAAGCACCCCTCCTGTCCCATGAACCCCTAGACTGCTCATTTGGGGCACATGCTTGTGCGCCCTTATCCTAGTGTAATTAGGTACAAATGCATACATTTAATTAATTGTACATTTAAATTAATTGTTACACCTATTTATTTAAAATTTTAAATAAATATTAATAAATATTATACAACTTATAGTGGGTTCAGAGGTGAGTCACATGCGTGAGTCAAATGACGTTCACACAACACCCATTTTTCAAAACCCTGCACTACCATAGGCATAAGGTAGGCTTTGATGGTATACAGCACTCATGCTGTATAATGTAAAAGGTGGTTTCTCAATGCTTATACAGCACTCATGCTGTATAATGTAAAAGGTGGGTTCTCAATGCTTATACAGCACTCAAGCAATCTTTATGCTGGAGGCAATATCAACGGGTGTGCTTTCACTACTATTCTCTACATGGTTATAACATGACTGAAGAGACTAAAGCGATTGGCTACCTTCTTCCTATTCTCGGCACTGCAGTGAAGCAGAATCTCCTGGTTCAATTCACTCCAGCTCTTCTGTTGGCTTGTGAGTGCCATTTGCTGGTGGCGCTTCCTCCGCAGCAAGGAGCCGTCCAGGAGCTCAGTACACCCAGCATTCTGCTCCTTGGAGACACCAGCGAATGCTCTGAGGGAGGTTGTAAGCTGAGGGCGCTCCTTCCTGTTGCACCAGAAAGACATCAAACCATTTATAAATAACTACTTTACATTGTTAAATAATACATGTACAGCATACATAGTTAATCATTCATTATTTATATGAATTCCATGTCACTGTTACAATGTATATATAAAACGCCAGCTGCCTTAATGTAAGATGGGTAAACTAATAGCAGTGAGCAGTAGCATCGACATGCAGTGCCTGCGGAGAGCATCTGATCAGATCACTTGCCAGGTCTCCTGAGTCCTAACATGCCTATTATTCTCCACAGCCTGTCAGGTCGGGTCAGGTTGGAGACGATGGCTGCTTTATACCAGAACAAACACAGAAGACAGGCTATCTGTCTTCAGGACCCAATCCCTTTGTCCTCATATACAACGTCAAAGCACAATCATTACGGCTACCTCGAGCTAGTACCTCTTTTACAGAATGATGTACCCGACACGTGTGGCTATGAGCAGGCCGTTCCAGGGGGGGGGGGGGGGGGGGGGCTGGAGTACACCAATTCTTGGAGTATAAAAGTCTTCACCACAGGTCAGCATTAGCTACGTGTATAACGCCACTTCTACAATCAGTGACATTAAACTACACCACTTTCCAATATCGAAGGTGTACACACACTTAGCAGACTGCTCGCTACCTTCAGTACAGGCCAAATCGGCTTAACATAGGCCTTACCTCCTACAGGCCATCCCCTCCATTTGCACCACTACAGCTAATATTGCGTAATAAAAAGTTAATGATATTCATAAAAGGTATCATGAATATAATTACACCGCAACGTGCTGTTCGCGCAGTATGTAACGAAATCGTGCACCTATCCTAGCCTGCTGCTGTGTCCTTCATAATCCTTGCTTCTTGAGCTGCTGCCTCAGCATGACAATGCTCGCCTTCTGGTCAGGTGGCAGGAGGGCCACCTGTTCATCAGTCAAGCTCAGAACTTGCTTAATCAGCTGCTCCTTCTCTGTCTCAACACTGGTTCCTCCTCCAGCAGTAGCTAAGCGGCGAAGGGAGGGGAGAGGTAAAGGAAGAATGTGCTGATACATGGCTAAGTGTCAGTGATGACAAGAACAGGATAATAGTGTAATGATTCAGAGGTCCATTAACCCCGCAGCTAACCTGGTGCAGTGGGTTTGGGTTGGCTTTCAGGCACTACCGGCGGTGCTGCCGGCTTGCTCACTGGGGGACGGGCCTGGGGCGGCTGAGTGGGCCTGGCAGCTGGCCTGCAAAGGGACAGACAGACAGACACAGTACAAGATGAGTGCCCGAGAACTGTAATGCAAACAGTGAGATACAACCAACACAATTGGGCATGTGTTATACTGACATTGGCTGTGGCTGCTGCTGCGGAGGTGGGGGAGGGGGAGGGACACCGTGCGGGGGAGGGGGAGGAGGTAAGTCCCCGTGCTTCTCCATGGGCCTGCCCATAGGGGGGCGCACAAGGGGAGCTGAATCAGCCCTCTGCGGTCCTCCCCTATGCAGCATCTCCTGCGCCATTTTGGGGTCAATCAGTCTCATAATGACCTGTGCCTGGAGCAGAGCGTAGGCCAGTTGAGGGTTCTGCAAGAGCAGCTGTCTTGCTTCATCGGCATTGTTCTTTATGACCAGCTGCAGAGGAGAGAGAGAGAGAGGTCAAGATACAGCTGGGCCATAAGTGAATTAGGAGGAGTGAATAATTCTGTTGAAAGATACACAAGCTTTTAAAGCACACAAACGCCAAGACAGTAAGAAAGGGCAACTGTGGGAACATAACTGAGGCAGCAGAGACAACACATACACACACACACCACACATCAAACACACAGACTCACTTGCATTTGCTTCATTAGTTCAAACATCTGCTCTGGAGGGAGGCTAGCCACAGCCTTGGTGATCTCCTCAGGAGCTGACTGAGGGGGCACTGGGCTGCCGTATACAGAGGGCTGCACAGACAAGGAGGACTAGAAGTTGAACTTACAAAAGGCTGAAAGAGGGCTACAGTAAAAAACAGGTTTCTAGAAACACATTCACACTCTTTCTAAATGCATCCACTTGCTTCAATTGGTCCTCTCATTGGTGGTGGACCTAAGACAGAGAATAAAGATACCAGCAAACCAATTTCACCTCACGTTCACTCACAAAATTAAATGTTATTATATTCTAGAACCACAGTAGACATGTTATACTCAAATCATTCACCTTTGTGCCTTTCATCAGGGGCATTTGCTGCACTGTCAAACTTCAGGCGTCTCCCGTGCACTTCAACATCGTGGAGGTTCCTAATAGCACTCTGAGCTGTTTCCTGGTCCTGGTACTCACAAAAAGCAAACCCTTTTGACCTCCCAGTGTGCTGGTCGTACACCATTCTGAGCAAAGAAGACGGGGGGAAGGGAATAACTTGCGAAACCCCTTGCGCTACTCCGGAAGGAAAAGTACGGATACTCTGTATAAAAGCTTCAGTCGTGCAATACTCAGAATCGAAACGGAAATGAAAAAACGGGGAAAAAAGGAGGGAAAAAACGAGCCTGGCAGGATTCGAACCTGCAATCTTCTGATCCGTAGTCAGACGCGTTATCCATTGCGCCACAGGCCCCTACGTACATATGGCTAGGAAAACCTCCTTATACAGACAACAACAGAACCCCACCTAAAATGCAGAACTGGTCCAGCTTGTTCCAGGACCACCTTCAAGTCTTCTTCGGTCGTCTCAAAGGCTACATTAGCAACTATACAGAAACAAAAGGGAGAGTTAAAGGACTGTAACAAAAGCAATGCATGGGCTCTGTACAGAGAGGAGCTACTGCAGGTGACAAACATCCCCAATAGCTACACCATACATACAATCAGGCATACTCCCTAACCCAGCTTTGAAACTACAAACAACTGAATAAATAGTACAAAGATAGAAACTTCAAAAGAGGACACTCTAAAAACTCCAGGCACCTCTCCAACTGCAATAAGCTGGACCTAACTGCTGCCGGCGCCAAAGACTCCTGTGTGGGGAGTGTGGCTAACTGTATGTGGACACTTAAGCGACTGTCACACCTTACTTTGCTAGCTAAGTCTGATTGAATCAACCAAACGCCGCACATGTCCAGTTCTTAGTAAATTACTAGTGGGCCTAGCTATAATGTAATGGAGTGTGTATGTCATCCTTCATGCCATGGTGAAGCACTTGCAGAGTTTAAGGTGATGAGCACAATGAAGGTCAAAATAACGATGTAATAAAATCAGTTTAAACGTATAAGAACAGGCAACCCCATTCGCAATCCACACTGAGAATAATCAGGACAAAACTGTAGCTATGAAAAATCGAACTTGACAAAGCACGCGAACAGTGAAAGTATAATATAACACCATTAGTCCTTACTAAAGACTGATCTAAGAGCCCTCTCCCTCGCCTCTGCAGACCCCGGGTCGCCGTACAGAGGAGATCCACGACCAAATCCAAAGCGCTCGCGGTCGTAGTTGAATGCAGCCATTTTTATTGCGCAATACTCCAACACATGGTGGCGCCGAACAATTAATATTGTGGTCATACGCTACAATAATAATAATTATTATATGGCAATTTTCTACCTATATAGGACTGCACATGCATGCGCACCTGCAGTTGCAATGGGATCTCATGCAATTAATTTAGGTGCAGATTTTACAAAAGTGATGTCACATGGACTTTATGAATCAAGCAACGAGTGTTTGCACACAGAGAGTTTATAGCTATGGGCTGGTGTCTAATAAGACAGTGTACACAAAATAGCAAACTGTGAAAATAATGTGTAATTATTATGCATTATGGTGAAGTTAGCTGGCACTGGTGGACAACATGCTGTCAAATGTGGCCATAAAATCATCCTCCAAGTCTGTTCCAATTGATAGCTTCACTTCACTAAAGGGGTCAGAAGATCGACACCCGTTGTGCTCCCTTTCTGAAGCCGATGGCTTCTTCACTAGCCCCTGATGAGGCTGGGTTGCATGATTGGCCTCTGGTGCACTCCCCTCCTTGCTGCTGGTATCACCAACAAGAGGTCTCTGACTAGCAGCCGAAGCATCTGTTGATTCTGACGTCGTTGAATGACTGGTCGCAGTCTCACTTCGAACTGCTATGGGTGGTACTGGGGGCCGGACTGGGACTGGTGTGCGAGGAGATGGAGCAGGGCTACTGGTCCTCCGAAAAGAACCTTCTCGTGACAAGGCCGATGAAGGACGACTGTCTCTTAACTGTGCCACTGCTAATGGGCTAGGTTTCTCCCCCTGTGAAAAGGTAGAAGTGACAGTGGGATGCCTTTCACGAGATGCAGCAGAAGAAGGTCGTGAAGGCATTTTGCCATTGGGAACATTGATATCTGACAGTGGGATGCCATCTGTGACATGGAAGACTTCATCTGGGTCCGTTTGAACGTCACCGTCACAGATGGTACTTGCCGAGTCACCCAGTGCTGTGTTACTAGGGGACAACATCACCTTCTTTTCTCTAGCAGGGGACATGTAGGGCAGCGCATGGGTCTCTAGGTCTTCAAGCAAACCGTCTACTTCTGCCTTCTCCTTTGCCACAAAGTCTTTACAGAAAATGTGCAGTCGCTCGACAATCTCACGAAAGCCAGGTCGATAGTGGGTCATCTCATACCAGCATTCTTGAAGGAGAGAATGACTGCACAAACAAATAGAGTGAATACTTACAAAATACACACCATTAGTGTCACTATACCATAGAATAACTAAAGAACCACTTTTATACACGTGTACTTTATACAATCACCCAAGGGACTTTGGAAGAGCCTTTATAACTAACATGTTGAAGATGCCAAGAGATATACACTACTCACATCTCTGGAGGACAACTGCTCGGGCGAGCAGGCCTGTTGCCTAGCAACACGTGGGCAAGGATGTTCTTGTTCTTCACAGACGGGTATGGCAGCTCGGCCAGGGTAAACACCTCCACAGCAGTAATTGCAAATGACCACTGGGTGGGAAGAGGAGCACATGAAACATGATACTACACACTCGCACAGACAGCTGTGTTGCGTTGTGTCAGCGCCATCCGCAAACAGGTGTCCAGCACCAGGTAATTAAAATCCAACACAACCTCATTTACAATGTACACAGTAATACAACCCACAACATGTTATTAGCAATACGTGTCCTTTCACCCTTACTCTTCTACTTTGCCCCATCCCTCTCTTCTCACACTTCTTCCTCTCCACCAACCCAGCTACGTACTGGATTGCTACGTGGTTCCCCCTTCATACGTACTCTTAACTCACCACATTGCTCTTTACTTCACAGATGCCTTGAGTTAGGGTCTCAATGGCTGCCCATCGTACTGGCCGACGCACCCCGTACACTGCATGGTAGAAGTCTGGATACAGGTCACCAGTGAGGGCGCTGTCACCGATCTTCACTGTAAAGTTGGAGTCCATACTGCACGCCAGGAGATGAACAAATGGGAGTAGGTCACATAACACAACCACCCTTCACTAACCACACAGACAGACGTATATGTTATACGTATACGTACATTACATTCACATGCATTATTATGTTCACAATTGTATACACACACACACACACACACACACACACACACACACACACACACACACACACACACACACACACACACACACACACACACACACACACACACACACACACACACACACACACACACATTCACAAATACATACACATCCACCTACCCTCCCACACACACACTCACAAGCAGTTTCTCAGAGCAAGATCCGGATGAACAATGGAGTTCTCTGAAAGGAAGAGCATTCCCTCTGCTATCTGAAGGCATAAGGTCAACTGGTACTGTATGGTGAGCACCTGAGGGAGAGGAAGACAAGTTGGCTTGCATGGCTTAGAGAGCAGTGAGTGGCATGGTAAGTGTACATGTATATATAAGGATAGTGTACGTGTACAGGTCATGTGATGGACAACCCAGAAACACACATGCATACACACACACACACAAAAAGTTAAGAAACATGCTCATACTCATAGAATGAACTTGCACATGTGCACGTGTGTGCGTGCGCGCACACACACACAGACACACACACCACAGACAGATAAGTTTGTTGGCTTACAGTCTCGGGTGAGTACTTGTACTTTTCCAGGAAGGAGTGGACGCTGCCTTGTTCACAATACGGGTAAAGTACCAGTGGGACGTACCCTTCTTCTGCACACACACCCACAAGAGGGAGAATGTTGTTGTGGTCCAAACCCTTCATTAGAGTGGCTGTTTCAAGGAACTTCCGCACCTCCTCCTTCCTATTTGCACCCTCACTGGTGAACCCTACGCACATGTAGACACAACGCCATACGGCCTACTAAATTGCTGTGGAAGGGAGGATGCATGCATACATGTACACACACACACACACACACACACACACGCACGCACACACACACACACACACACTAAGATTCGCAGTGCTGTAGAGGCTCATTAGTATGTGTTGTTTGAAAAAGGAAATTGATCGTGAGCAAATACATGTGCAGCAGAAACAAGCGTAACAGATTGCACAATGTTTTCGCCTATGAGGCCAAAACATTCTGCACTCAGTTGCGTTTATAAGGAAGTCGTGTGATACGAAAGACGTCTGCGACAACCATCTCGCAAAACACTATACATATGTAACTACATACAAACAAACAAGCCTGTTTACACAAACAAGTGCCTATGTGTACTGTACAAGTACATAAACCATGCTGCGGCTGTGTGGTAGTAATCTGGTGGTATCTTAACAATAGGACATCATCATGGATCACATCTGTGGACACAACATCCCCTCATTACATGTAGGAGACATGGTACACACGTACATTATGTGCGTATGTATAAAGTTCAAACCTGCTAGCATTTTGACTCTCAGGTGCAGGTTGGCTGGGTTCTCTGGATTCAATTTGTCGTCAAGGAGACGGCCTCTCAGAATACATCCATAAGTACCTGTAGTGGACAGTACGTATGGCAGGCATACAAACACAGTACATACGTACATTAATGCACACACACACGAACACCCAGCACACAATGACCAATGTACTTATACTGTGAAACTACAGTGAAACCTGTGGGCCAGCTCTAACTGATCTTTATAGAGAGGTGGCTGCTCTACAGAGGTAGATTGCAGTGCTTTAGTGCTATTTGGGACTAAAAGCTAGACATCTGTGCTCAGTGTGTAGACACTACCAGAGTCCACAGTCACAGTGAACTGTGCATCTGACTACGCATGTCATTTCACTAAACTTACCCATTTTTGCTGTTTTAACACAAGCCTGAAAAGACGCAGTTGATACTACGTATGATACCTATACAAAGGGACTGCAGAAAGCCTCGTACCTGTTTTGAGTGTGTTGTGAATAGTAACAGAACCCCTGCTGCGCCCATAGTCCATGATGATGCGGTTGACTGGCTCAGGTAAGCTCCGTGGATTGCCCCAAGGTAAGGCTACATGACCAGGTGGGGGGAGAGGGGAGGTGTGGGGACAGGGGGTTAAAACAATCGGCAGTTTGTGTACTCCATATCGCTAATGTGAAACACGTTTCCAATGAAATATAATGCATATTACAATCGGCCTGGCTGTGTGCTGGTACATAAGACCAATATGTCATCCTACCAGATCGAACATGCTGTGTACGTATGTCAGACACATACTGCATGTGTTTCTGCACACTGCATACTGATTGTACAAGCATTGATGCACATACGTAGATGCATGTACAGACACACACACACACACACATACACACACACACACACACACACACACACACACACACACACACACACACACACACACACACACACACACACACACACACACACACACACACACACACACACACACGTACGCATACACACACACGCACACGTAGAAATTCAGAATTTGCAGCATTTGAAGATGGTAAGGTGCAGTAGCAGGAGAACAGCTGCAAGAATTATGATCTTTGGCGCAACCTACCCGTCCACAAGCTGGGAGGGGTGAGCGGTGAGATGAACTCAGCTGTGCGGCTGGCGGGCTTCCCCAACTTCCTGCATGGGGAAGGAGGAGGAGGAGGAGAGGGAGAATGGAGGAAGAGAAAAAAGGGAGTCACATAAGAGGAAGGAAGAAGAGAATGTAGTCCAGTCTTCTGATGTGTTGCTAGAACTGACTAAACCACAAAACCAACTGGAGGCCAACATAAACTAAATTCATCTGTATCAGTGCACACATGCATACTCTTACCCCGGCTTCACTGCTCTACTCCACTTCTCCTTCCTCTTCTTCTTTCTGTAGCAACAACAACAGCAGCAGCAGCAGACACAGATGATCAACACTAGGAGAATGATGAGTAGTCCTCCACCAGCTGCAGACCCCACAATGATGTAGAAATGTGGATGGTTTGGTCCAAACGGTACTCCAATAGAGGGAGGGGGCGAAGGGGATGGGGAGGAAGGAGGGGAGGGGGAGACAGAAAGTGAGGAGGGAGAGAGCAAGACAGGGGGGGAGGATGAGGGCAAGACAGAGGGGGAGGATGAGGGCAAGACAGAGGGGGAGGATGAGGGCAAGATAGAGAGAGAGGATGAGGGCAGGATAGAGAGAGAGGATGAGGGCAAGACAGAGGGGGAGGATGAGGGCAAGACAGAGGGGGAGGATGAGGGCAAGACAGAGGGGGAGGATGAGGGCAAGACAGAGGGGGAGGGAGAGAAAGAAGGCAAATGGGAAGTAGAGGCAAGGGAGGGGGATGGCACCAATGAAGGAAGCATGAGCGTCAGTGAGGGCAATGTTAAGCTCAACGATGTAGACTTTGCATATGAAGGAGAGGGAGGCAGCTGCACTTCAGATGTTGCCTTTGGAAGCAGTTCTTCAGATGATGCACTGAACAGCATGCTCCTATCCTGGAAAGTAGATGAAGTTCTAACATCTTGTCCTGCTACAGCAGAAGACGAGGGCAATAGAGGTTCCAAGACTGACAGAGATGAAGAAACAACCTCTGCAAAGGACGGTGTGGGGTAGTCAGTAGAAGGAGACTCAGACTCTGACATTGCTACTTCTGCAATAGAGCTAGATTCTTCTGTTTCCAGTTTGGAAGTAGGCACAAGTGTGAAAGTTGGAGTGGGTTCATCTGGCACGGAAGTAAGAGGTTCCTCTGGTAGTGAACTTGATGAAGAAGTGGTGATAGCTTCCAAAGAAATAGCTGTGTCTTCTGTGACAGTAGCAGGTCCTGCAAGTAAAGCGGAAGAAGAGGCAGTGAATGGCACATAGCAGCCAGCCCCTTTCCCAGCCTACGTACATGGTGACAGTGATTGCACTACAGTCAACACATTACAATACACTTCAACTATGCGGCCACCTGTCCAAACGAGGCCAGGTCAGCAAGTTACCTAGTGACATACAGGCATACAGGCATGCACACACAAAGGTTTCACTAACAGGAGATAGTTATGTGATTTTCAATAATTACTGCACAGCTCTGAAATTTGCAAACCCAGGACTTGGCAGCTACGGAGTAGACTGTACTGTATGTTAGAATCAGCGCAAGTAACCCCATCCACTACACTTCATGATGCCACACTAGAGATACATCTACAATGAAGGGCCTGATCTCTTGTGAAAGAAAAGTGTGAAACTCAAAACTGTGTCAACGACTGCTGCTGCATCCATTGCCCAGCAGCTGCAGCAGACACACACTTTGACACATCACAACCACATCAAAGCTCACAAAAGTGTACACAAAATACTGCTCAATGCGAAATTGATGGCATAACGGCACCACAGAATAGCTGTATACACACACAAATAATAACCTAGTTAGCAGCTCCTTGTCTGCTCAATCCATGTGGTTCAGGGGTATGACTCACCAGACTGGAGCAAGCCGTGACCAAATTATATTTAATAGTGTAATCTTCTAAAGGACACAGTCAAAGAGGAACTCAGACTTATGTTATCTCTGCCAAGCTCTGATTACTTTGAAAGAATGATTAGTGGCAGCGTTAAGTAGGGACATAACTAAACTCTATTATGATAACAGGGGTACTATACTGGTTAGAGCGGAACTACCTGTGTGAAAGTATCTCTCTCCAGCCCCCGCACATACTCAATACACACAAGCTAGGGCTAAGTTCTTTCCCCTTCTTCACACTTACATACACACACACACACACACACACACACACACACACATACACACACACACACACATACACACACGCGCGCGCGCGCACGCACACACACACACACACACACACACACACACACACACTGGTACTAGCATTACTCATTAAACCCAATGCAACCACGTACACCATAACTAGTTAACATAGGAACACATTTGAATGTTAACAGGTCCTCCCAATTTGTAGCCCACACACACGCAGCAAGCAACAATACAAGTACATGCATGTCACCATAACAACAGCTTGCAACTTCAAACGTATTCTTAATCAGTTACAAAGCTCCTGATTGCATGTGAAAGATTAATTAGTGGGGGCCTTATGTAGGGCCATAACTAATTTATATTACAATACCAGTCCTACTGTACTGTACTGTACTGTACTGTACTGTACTGTACTATGCTCTACTGTAGCAGGACTATGTAGCTGTGTGAGCCTCACAACATGCACACACCCACACACACACACACACACACACACACATACACACTGGCAATAAACACATAACAGCTCATTCACAACATAACACACCCTCCTGAGTCCCAACTAGCAGTCAAGACACACAGCATGATCAAACAAGAACATGACAATGTCACCATTCCAACAAACCTAAAACCCGCACAAAATAAATCATACATTTTCATTGAATGATGTGCAATGGATCAACCAAGTGCTATGCTTGGAAGACTACACATATAGTGTACCTGAACAGGCTTTCTGCAGTGTGAATGAAAATGTCACATTCTCTGCACCATAGATCAAACGCCAGGCTAGAGACAACTCCGCAATGCCAGAAACTTCTTCCTTGCATTCCAAAATGACGGTGAAAGAACTCTCTGCCAATTGATTTGAAGGGGGGGGGGGGGGGGGGGGGGGAGGAGGGGGAATATTGCACATACATATGTATAAGCACCACCAAATTCTCATACATGTACAAGTCTCATTAGCATACTTAAAGGTGAATGTCATTCATACACCAACATGGCTCCTCACTGCTGTGATCTCACTCATGATCTCACATCAATGACTGTATATTCCAAGTACTATGTACACTCACAGGTGACAACTACATATGTACGTAAGTGTACTTCAGAGAGATCACTTTTCATAGGTGAAAATGTTGGCTAGGTTATAGCAAATGGCATTAATAGCTCATCACCTTTAAGGTCTGTTAGTAAGCAACTAAAATGGGCATTGTTTGTGGAGGGTGCAGCCCAGAATAGAGCTACAAACAAGAAAGAACTTCTACAAAGAAGCAATGCCATAGGCTTGGAAAGCGTAAGATAGCAAATAAGCTGTTGTAATATACAGTACAGAAACCTGTCTGAGACAGCCACCTGTGGGCCAGCTCTAACTGACCTTTATAGAGAGGTGACTGCTCTACAGAGATAGATTGCAATGCTTCAGTGGTTTATTTGGGGCCAGGGAGGCTGGCTGTTTTAGAGAGGTAGTTGCCTAACACAGTGACCATCTTAAACAGGTTCCACCTACCAAAATACACAAATACCACACTTCACTTGACTATACGTGTACTGTATTAAACCACCTCAAGGTGCATACGTATATGTTCACAGGTATCTACAGTACAAGATATGAACTGCCTTTTATACAGATACAATGCCATAATAATCTACACTTACTGTAACATGAACTATAAATAATGTAGCAGCATAGATGGTTGTGGGACTAGTGACACAATGCTACATTGTTCAAAGGTGAATTGGTTGTATGTGAGCATAAATGAAGCAGATCAATACATCAGTCGATTGCCAATATGTAATGCATGCAGATAATGAAGGCCTATGAGGGCAATCAGCTGATTGATTGATTCTGTTATATATCTGCTTACATCAATTCACCTGTCACACATACTACACATTACAGCTTGAAATGCATTCAATACTTTGGGCTGGGTGTCCAGACTGTGCAGTACAATTGGTAGGGGGCAGTGAAACCCGTCTAAGATGGTCACTACGTTAGGCAGCCACCTCTCTAAAACTGCCAACCTGGCCCCAAATAACACTGAGCGATGGAATCTACCTCTGTAGAGCAGCCACCTCTCTATAAAGGTCAGTTAGAACTGGCCCACAGGTGGCTGGTTTAGACAGCTTCTGCTGTACAAATTTGTAAATTGCTAGTGCTGTCAATCAGGCAGTGACATGGAGCACAACAAAGGGATCATTGGGGCGAGTTGAGCGACCCCTAATAAGACATGACCACGCAATACTTTAACATGGTGTAGGTGTAGCTATATGTACATGTGCATGCAAGTGCATGACAGTGGCCAACGTCAGTGCAAACAAGATTAGCACTATCTCCAGGCAGTGTCGCCCAGCTGAAATCACCCAAATGGTGATGAATGGCCTGTGTTGTCCACTCGGTGACGCAATGCGGAGTGAGCGCAGCCAAAGGCCACACTTGCTCGTATTCAATATTACAAATACCCAGGTTCTCTTTGAGTTGACAAACAGGAGAATCCAGTACAACTGATTAGGCCAGAGTGCTGCACAGTTTCTTAGGAACATCGTTGGGACATTAACCAGTAACAGATACATAGCAACTCCCCAGGATGACCAACATTCAAAGACGTGTGCATAAGTGCACCCAAGAATTTGGCATACGTAAGATGGACTAGCCACTCTGCTCTAACAGTACATACCTCCTTGGTCAGGCCCGGAGGAAGCACTTTAAAGGTGGTCAGGCCACGTCAAGACAGTCTTACCTAGACGGCCACATGCACAGGCCAGCAAGTATCTTTGCTATACAAAAGAATGGCCAGGCCTAAAATCTGGTCAGGCCATGGCCTGGGCAGCCTGGGCTGTTCCGCCAGGCATGTTAGTACAGAAATGCCTTATGTCATTCTTCTCAAGTTACTGAAATACATGTGTGGCATTGTCCTCATTCCACTCCCAAGCCACAAAACTGCTAGAACAAGTCATTGTCCACCACAATGACGTCACTTACAAGGAATACCTAATACCGATCAATGATCCCTATGTCCAGTCCGTACAACTGACCCAGTCATTATAGTACAATGAACAACCCAAATATTTGTACTATGCTAACCATGTAAATTATGTGGTGTAAGAGAAAATGCAATGTTTGTAAAAATTAATGGTTGTGACTGGCACAACTTACGTACCTTGTTCAGTGAAAGTGCCCATCCCTGGGATGCTCAGTGCTGCCTTATGCAATTTTGGACCGTCACTGCTTATTTCCTCTATCCTGTATATGTAGTCCACCTGCATGCACACACACACACACACACACACACACACACACACACAGAGAGAGAGAGAGAAAGAGAGAGAGAGAGATAGAGAGAGAGAGAGAGAGAGAGAGAGAGAGAGAGAAAGACGGTATAAATGAAGCATTGATAGTGTAAGAAGTGGGCACTCAAGTACTGGGGACTGCACAGAACACAACTTCCACTTCTTCTAATGCCATGCATTCACTGATTGCTACGATGACCTCAAGTCACGCTGCACTTCACTTAAACACTGCACTCAAACCAACAGTGCCATTCTGTACATTGCCTATACTTAACATACATACATACATACATACATACACACATACATACATACATACATACATACACACATACATACATACATACATACATACAACGCTAGCATATGAACATAACACACACGAACTTCGTAGATCCTTCACAATTATGGTCAAAATCTCATACAACCCAATCTATTGAATTTCCCCCATACTGGTCACAAATCTCAGGCCATAGACAATTAATGGAGCATGGACCATGAGGTCAGTGAAGTCTGAATGCACACGTGCCGCAAACACTGTGACTTCAGGGCAAAGTAAGATGATGTGCCGCATGAGGCACGTGGCGAAGGGCGAAGCGACTGCAACTGGATAATTCCGGTCTAATTGGTAGGCGTGAGAACTCATTATGATGTTGAGTCTAATGAAGGTCAAGACTCGAAAGAAATGTTGGAAAGAAAGGGAAAACTGGCACCAGCTGGCAGCCGTACCCAGGACAACATACGTACGCCCTAACGCGGGGTTTCATCCACCCAAGCCAACCAACCAGGCCGGAGCAATTCGCCCCCTTTCATTAGACTCAACATGGTAACAACCAACTCATTCATCTTATGTAACACTCATTATGATGTGGTCAGAGGAGGAGGAGAGGGGAGGAGAGGTTAAAGAGTCATAATGTTCGGGGTGGGTCCTCCGGCTAGACTAAAGTTGTCAATGATACATATCTACAAGACACCCAGAGCCAATAGGCTACGATAATAGTGAGAGAAAGGTTAGGTCAGACACAACAGAGACAAGGTGAATTCTTTTCAGGTGAGGTGTTTGATATTAATCAAAAAAGTAGTAATTTATACGTAAGTGCGTGTACAAAAACACACACAAAACATTAAAATGTCTAAGTATTTGAATCACTTACATAGCTATCAAGACTACCACACAACCTATACATATATAAAACGTGACAAGCTCATCAGACGTTCACAAGTGAAGAACATGTCACTTTGAAGGACGCATACGTTTAACTTCAACACTGTATGACACTAAAAATACAATATGGTATTATTGTCGAGCTGAAACGTGAGACAAGTAAACACAACGCCTGGTAATCTCACATTTGTATCCGTCACAGTCAATTCACAACACTTGATTGCACAATTGTCGAGTATGCACTCTTCAGCACTTGTGCAATACTCTCCTATGTGTGCGTATGTGCATCCGTTACGCTTGTGCAACGCTTGCACAATAACGCAGCCAAAATGTGTCCACATGGCCAATTTCAGGCCCCTTCCATGGCCACATTGCATGCCTCGCAATTGTGCAATTGCTCTTTGGACAATGGACAATGGGCAATACCAGGAAGCCTGGAAGGACAATGCCCTGCAGCCAGTGAAAGCGGTATACTGTGAAGGCCTCCAGTGCAGGGGCGGATAACCTACAGCATGAGTTTCGTCCTTTCTTGGCCCACCTGTGCCAGTCGGTATGCGAGCTTCTTGCATCACGTCGAACGACAGGCAGCCTGAGCGGCCATTTTGGTGACATCAGCAGCCACCTCGGCGAGGCTTATTGCATTCTTATGCATGCCCTAGTACAATACTGGAGAAGATTAGGTGAGGTGTTAGCACACTCCACAATGAAAACTAAGGGAATGCAGGACTCCAGTATGTCTGGTGAGACGGGCTTGTATAAACAAAACCACATGAATGTTGTCATAGACCCCCTGGGGCTAATGCAGTTACCTAGCAACCAACAAGGTATCAACTATGCATCATCTTATCTCTAGCTACCTGGTACCCTGGGGCCAGGTCTACCTGCTACAGGCGCCACTAACATCAAAGTGCTGTCATTATCATACACCAACAACTTACCTGTTCACCCATGTGTGTTGACATGGGAACATTCTCAGCTAGAGACTCCTTGGACTAGTCCATAATAATTGTACACGATGATATCATTGACATGGCTAACTCTATATTCTTCTACTGGACATCTGCATTATATGAACTCACTGCATCAAGCACTGTCACTGTGAACAAGAAGGTGTCCATGTTTGCTGGTAGTGGAGGGAGGGGTTTGCCCTCTTCGGCACTAGATAAGATGTCTGATGATGGTAAGACGCCATCCCAAACAACTCGCACGTGAGCTAAATGATACAGCAGAAACACAAGCACATCACAAACAGACAAGGTGGTACAGTGGAACCTGTCTAAGACGGTCACTGTCTTAGGCAGCCACCTCTCTAAAGCAGCCAGCCTCCCTAGCCCCAAATAGCACTAAAGTATTGATACCAACCTCTGCTGAGCAGCCACCTCTCTATAAAGGTCAGTTAGAACTGGCCCAAAGGTGGCTGTCTTAGACAGGTTCCACTGTATAATTGTATTCGGGAAATATAAACAGAACTCAAACTTACATTTGAAAACATGCTCTGTCCCTCTGAAGCGCTTGTTCAGGTCGGAATCTTTCATGAACATGCGAACATTAGATAGCTGTGTGCACGCTGGCACGAGCAGTGCAGCTAGTACTAGCAGCGACAAACAGAGGTTGTTCATCTTGCTATATGCCCCTGCAAACAGAGAAAGCTGAGTAGCATATATGTGCATGCAGAAACAACGTAACATGGTTGCAAGGATATTAAGCAGAATAACTCAGTCATGCTAGTGGGAAGGGCTTATGTCAATCCTTGTTAGGTGCCGTTCACAATATGGCAGAAATGATGGTGATGGTGACGGTACAGTGACATTATAATTATCAGTCACACTACACATGCACACATAGTGAGCCCAACAATCAATGTAAGTTAGGCCATAGATCTGGTGTCTAGCTATGAGAGAAGAGCATATATGCAGTGATGTGCTTGCACTGTGGCTGGAACATTGACAAAGAAGACTCATTGCATGACAAACTAGCTCTTTATGCTGACGTGCAAATAGAAAGACCAAAAGTTATTGCTGAACAAATTGAGCTGTTTGGAACACAACGTGATCGCCAGTCTACATCACATAGCACAATACTGACTACATATCATTTAGTACGTGCATTTACTCCTAATTACAATCTACTGCACCGAAACAGCATACAGTCTGAACTGTTGCACCCATGAGGGGGCAAGTGAATGCTTAGGAGTATCGCTGAGTATCCCTAGAGAAGTACAATCGAGTAAGTGATTATACCCCGAATATAAATACGTACTGGGTCCCAAGACTCGCAGCAGATTACCTAACAAATGACTTAGTTGCTGTCTGGTGCTGTATTTGTCTTGGTGTTCCATGCAGGTCTTGCTAAATCAAACACATGATAGCAATCTGGCCTGATAGTCACACAATGAAGACCATTCCTAGCCACAAGATACATCTGCCTGTCTCTCCTGCAGCCCTACACACCCCAGTAGTCACAACCGCACCATGCAACACGAACGAGGTAGTAGGCGCATACAATTCCCTATACTCTCCTACAAGGTGTGAGAGGCTACCGTATTCTGCAGCCCAAGAATTTCACACTTCTTCGTCAATACAGCACAAAACGAGGTATGCCCTAAGGAGTACGAACATAGCTCCTTTTGGGGTTATAGCTGGGGTTATACGGTGAGGGCTTCGATTACCCGCCCTGGGTACCTGTAGCACGTCTGCAGCTAGGGGCTGTATACAGAGAGCAAGTACGGATCCGATGAAGCCACAGTAGAACGCAACCTAGTCTAAACTCACATGCAGTGCTTCTCTCTCGATAGCTTCAGCGAACCCGCTCCCTTTCGCGACTACTGCTGGACAGTGAGCAAGTCAGAGCAGACTGGCACGATAAGAGAGGCGCTCACAACTATATTCACGCACGCGCCAGGATACCACAAAGACCTTCAATTTGTAAGCTCCCACGCCTACGGGTCTTGCGCTGCATATAAGAAGGTGCACTAACCACGCCCATTCAGCACCCCTTAGTGACAGACAGCCCTCGTCCCAGCTTCCAGCATGAAAAATTAAATTTGGAAAAGGAATAAAAAATGGCTGCTGCTGGAGTGCCGAGCGGAGGAGGGGAGTCTTCTTCGTCTGAAGGAGACAAACTGCTAGAAAGCTTTATGGCTGAGGTTTGTAGAATGAAATGGCACTTGCTGACATTGGGATTGCCTTCTTAATGCCAGCCAGTGTCTGATAATGACCACAGTTGTGACATTGCTTCCATATGCCTATCGCAGGTCAAGGCTATTGAAAAGAAGGACTCAGTGTGGACAAGTGAACAGCAAATTAATCGCCTACTTCGCCCTGGATCCACTTACTTCAACTTAAACCCATACGAAGTGAGTACTGTGTTAGTCCACATCAGTATTGATATAATATGGGAGCCTTAGGGGAGAGAGTCCACCTAGCGCCCACCCCATCTGAGTAAGCATCCCTGGGCGTTTCTAACCTGTGTGTACTGCCGTGTGTGCTAGTGTGATGTGCTGTTCCTTCATCCAATGAGACAGTACAATCTTGAATGGGCTTACCAATTGATATGTGCTTCGGAGCGAGGTAACGTAGCAATTGGAAGGCTTGTTCTGGACGCTTTGGCCCTTGAGAAGGTGTCCATTAGCTAACTGAATCAGCAGTCATTCGACTGACAAAGGCCTTCACGGCCAAAACGTCCTGAGCAAACCCTCCAGTTGCTGCGTTACACCACTCAAAAGCCGTTGCACACACACACACACATTGTAGTGCTTAATGTACGTATATGTCATTTTTCTTCATGTGTGAGTGAAGGTGCTCCAGGTAACGCCAGAAGCATCCCTCAATGAAATTAAGAAGGTTTACAGAAAGGTAAGACGGTAATGTGTTTAGTTTTGTGGATAGCACAGTTGTTCTTCTCTCAGTTAACTACCTGGTATAAAAAAGGGCTGAAGCCTCTCATCAAGTCATCTTTTTGCATGTTTCTGTATTCCGCAAATGCTGCTTGGGAAGTTGTAATAGACCTCAAAAAAACGCCATCTTCCTACTTGACAAAGCCTGAGGCAAAGACAACATTGTGGGGGGGGGGGGAGATGTACAATATGTAAATACTGTTACCTGGATATGCGTACTGCTGGGTGAGAGGCAAGCTGGTATTGGCTATTGGACTGGGCAGATATTGAGTGTAAAAGTACTTCACCGTGTGTGTGTGTGTGTGTGTGTGTGTGTGTGTGTGTGTGTGTGTGTGTGTGTGATTACAGTATTTTCAGCTGCACATTTGTTCTTTTTGCTGGTCTGATGAGGAGTTTGCGATTTATCCTTGATCAGACAAACAGTTTGTTGGTATTGCATCTTTCCTTGCAGCTGTCAATTCTGGTCCACCCGGATAAGAACCCTGATGACAAGGAGAAAGCGCAGAAGGCCTTTGCAGGTACACCAAGCCGGGCTGTGCTTAGGAAGTCTTCAAGTGGGAGAAGGGAGGGGTGAGGCAAAACTGAGGTCCAAGTAATATAGGGAGAAGTACAGAAAGGCAATGCTTTGATGTACTGG
>OZ025888.1:5112535-5117535 GCA_964019415.1 Ianthella basta
ACTTCTGCTTATCTTTTTTGTGCTTGCTGATGCTCACTAAGTGTAGCCTTGCATGCTATCAAATTGTAACAGTAGCTTGGACACCAGCTACTCAAGGAAGAACTAAGTAGTTGAATATTTGTTTGCTTGCTCTGCTTGTGATACTCTGTACATCAGCCCCCCACCTGTTCAGCTGTGTACTGTCCCAGATGGTAGCGGAATGTTGTTCTAGTCTGAGTGCCCAAACCATTGAGTCGCATTGTCTCCAAAGCGACATGATTGGTTTGTATCTTTCAGTTTGAGTGTATTGTGTGGCTGGATTGTACCATGCTATAGGATTGTGTGTCTGTGGATTGCATGTCTGTTCCATCTCCCAACTGCCTTTCACTCAGGCACTAACGATAACATTTGTGTCTGTCTGTACGTATGTCTGTCCGTCTGTCTTTCTGTCTGTGTATGTACAGTCGGCACGCAATGACCGTGTTGACAGCTGGAGAAGCTTTCAGACTAAAGTCAAGACTAAGAAAGTGAAGACACTCAAGCCTCCGAAGCTTAAGCAGGAGACACGAACAGCACAGTGATGCTCTTTAACCTGTAACTCAGTTGACTGTACTTCACTGCCCTCCTTGGACAGTGTCATATTGGCTACTTGACACATGCACACTCTTCATTACAATCATCCCCATGAGCACGGAATGTGCATTCCACATGGAGCTGCTTGGGTGCAGGGCCTTTTTGATAATAACATTAATTGCCATTAACATTATAAACGTTCATTGCCATGTTGTTCAACAAATGCAAATTGATGTGTTATGTAGCTACACTGTATCAAGGACTATGCTGTGTGTACGGCAGTATCTCGTCGATATATACCTATATACGTAAGTAGACCATCCAGGTCCACGCATGAGCGGTGACAACCCCCTCCCGCTAACTCCAATGAATCTCATTAGAATAGACACTCCCTCGCAGTCATTTGTCGCACCAACTTCAAAATGATGGTATACTAAGTTCGGAGTCGGTATGGGAACGAAGAAATCTCCACGTGAAAGAAATGGCGGTTCCTGAGGAAGTGAAAGAGTTCAACAAACAGGTTTGTAGCGGCCATTCTGAGTTCTTCTTCTCACCAAGTATGTTCCTGTGTCTTCTTTACGGGCTTTATTTCCAAGAGTTCTCATTTTCCCCATCTAAGCGTTTCTGGGACACCGTTTGTGTTGGCGTCCATTAGTGATACAATTCATGCTTTACTGCGACTTAAATTCCCGGCTAGTTTCTCACACTCAATACAACAGAGTACTATTTAACATTTATAAGAGCTCTTTTCGTTGCCTTGGAATGTTTTACACTGGAACATTATTCATCTTGGGGTGGCTATTTGAACCAGGCAATAGTGACTTGAATGACCACATCTGGAGGGGATAGAGAGTCACTGACTAGTGGTCCTTTGTCGGTCATCTCAATTCTTGGTGTTGTTGTTCATTTGTTTACTTTATTGTTTATGTATTTAGTTGTTTGTGTGTTGTTCTGTGTTCAGCTCAACTCCATTCTGGAGACTACCCTCCCGGTATCGAGGGCAAAGATGACAGCAATCACAAAGGCGGCAACCAATGCTCGAAAGGTGAGTTGAGTGTATTCTTTGGGATGGTGTTCTTGGATGGGCATGTTGTGTTGTGCAGTGATACGTGTGTGTGTGTGTGTGTGTGTGTGTGTGTGTGTGTGTGTGTGTGTGTGTGCATGTGTGTGTGTGTGTGTGTGTAGGTGTGTGCATGTGTGTGTGTGTGTGTGTGTGTGTATAGGTGTGTGTGTGTAGGTGTGTGCATGTGTGTGTATGCGTGTTTGTGTTTGTGTGTGTGTGTGTGTGTGTGTGTGTGTGTGTGTGGCCAATCAACTGCTAATTCTGTTTACACTCCTGCACTTCTTCCATATCCCTTCCTGTACTTTTGCTCCCAGCAATACAAGCATATAGTGATGTTGGTGGAAAAGTTCATTTCAAAAGTGAGTAGCATACTCTGAACAACTTGTCTATCACTTTTACTGTTCACAAGTTGAACTACTGCTAGCCAAAAGTGCACTGTGTTGTGCTTGTTTCCCTTCTCTACTGTCCAATGTAACATAGTGCTTGCCCGAGTATAAGATCCCAGGATTGTACGTGATTGACTCCATTGTACGGCAGTCAAAGAACTCGGTGAGCTGTTCTATCGCATGCAGCGAAGTGTGTACAAAGTCTTGGTACATTCTGTGAAGTGGTTGGATTCATTTCCACTTTTCATTTTCACTTTTCATTTATGCTGTATCAGTCAAAGGGTGATGTCTTTGGTCCGAGATTTGCCCGGAACCTCCCCACAACATTTACACACATCTTCAAATGCAAAGAGGAAGACATTGTGAGTCTGTGATGGAATGCAGTGAAGTATGATATTATGTTACGTGTGTGTGTGTGTGTGTGTGTGTGTGTGTGTGTGTGTGTGTGTGTGTGTGTGCGCGCATATATGAGGGTGCTTATGTATCTTACATGTACTTACTAATGGTCTTAGTTCTTATGAAAGTGATGTGGTGTCCTCGTTTGTGTAGCCTCGAGTGATCAAGGTGCTGAACCTGTGGCAGAAGAATGGGACGTTTAGCACAGAAGTGATTCAGCCACTACATCAGCTTGCCCCTCAAGGTGCTTAAATTGTGTGCGTGCGTGCGTGCATGTGTGTGTGCGTGTGTGTGTGTGTGTGTGTGTGCGTGTGTGTGTGTGTGATAGGGGTGGGATGGAGTAGTGTACTAGGGGTACATGTATGTGGGGTGGGCACAAGGGATGACAGCATCCAGCTAACTGTAGAATGAGAGTTGTTAGCTAACACACACCACCACACTGTGTAAGGAGAAGCAGACATCCAGCAGATCACAGCCACTTACCAAAGGTGTTGTGAGCTTTCCTATCCGTCTGCTACAGGGAGAGCAGCTAGTTTGAGGCCACCTCTCTTTGCATCTGATTGGAGGTGGCTTTAGGTGCTGCTAACAGACAGTGCACACAGAAGTGTGTGTGTGTGTGTGTGTGTGTGTGCTTGTGAAAGGTGTCTTTCCTACTCGATCTACGTACTTTGTATGCAGTATTGCTAGTATTGTGTGGGTGTGCACTGCAGGCATTTGTAAGTTTCTACATACAGTGGAACCCCACTGAACGACCACCTTAGAAATATGATCACTTTGGTTTAGTCCCTAATCCATGTACACAGGTATTGTTCGATTGCAGAATTAAGACCACTTTGCATGGCCCAGACAGTGGTCTTATTTCTAAGGTTCCACTGTATGTACGTACGTATGTGTTTGTGATTCTGTGCCCCTCTTGACTGACTGTGTCTTATGATTGATATGAAGTTTCTTCCATCTTGTGCATACGTATTTATCTTCTCTCCTACTTTCTTCCTCCCTGCTGTCATTTAATTCCCACTCAGCGTCAACAGCTGGTCTTGCCTCTAGATCCGAGCATCCACAGGACCTGTCAGTGGTACAGCCAGCCCAATCGATGGTGCAACCAAACACATCAATGATGCAACAAGTCCCATCAATGATGCAACCAGCACCGTCAATGATGCAAGCGGCCCCACCAATGATGCAACAGCCAGTGGACATGGAGCAATCCCCCTCGCCACCGCCTCTTGATGATGTCCCACCAATTGAGCACCGTGTTCCTCCACCACTGCACACGCCCTCCCTTCAGTCCCTGCTTGAAGAAGTCTCCTTGGATAAGACCCTCATTGCCAAAGTGAAGGAGCAGCTGAACAACTCCTCTCCAGCTCAAGGGAGTCCCAATACAGACCACTATCTACACCAGGTGTGCAGAGGGGGAGGCCAGAAGTGGTAGTTGCTGTGTGTATTTATTTACCATCTTAGAAAAGAATTCCACATGTACACGATTTCTTTCTTGCGTGTGCATGAGAGGGGACAGGTAGTCTGTGATTAGACATTTAGTGTCCTTGCTCTCTCCTTTGACAGAGAGAAATGCATGGTGAATTCAACGGTGGCAGGCCAATAAGTGAGGAACGGTAAGCCATTTTCTTCAGTTCCGAAAAGATTCCTTGTATTTTGTGTGCGTTTCACAAGAAAATATTTCCCCTCTCTGCAGATGGGGGAGGCTGGAGCCGGCACCCAGCGTCCGTGAGTCAAGATGGGGACCGGAGATTCCCACCACGGACAGCTTCCCCGAGTGGGGTGTGGGGCCATCTTGGGGGAGGAGGAGTCCACCTCCGCCAGTAGCTGAAATGTGGGGTGATCACCAGGGCAAGGGTCGGCCAGCTGACTACCCTAACCTAGGGGGAGAACCCTATCATCAGTCTAGGTACCCGCCCTCAGATGGCCCTGAAGCACAGGGTTACCCGCCAGGACCAAGTAAGCGCGCTCACCCCAGCAATGCCCCGCTGAAAGGACAATTCCCATTATTTAGGCATTTCGTGCATGTACAACTGACCTTGCACGCTGTACAATGTGTGTTTGTTTCTGTGTTCATTGGGGGTCATTGTGCTAGAAAGTCAGTTACGTAGCACACAGTAGAAGAGGGTTCTTGC
The DNA here is from genome assembly GCA_964019415.1 of Ianthella basta. NCBI lineage: Eukaryota > Metazoa > Porifera > Demospongiae > Verongiida > Ianthellidae > Ianthella > Ianthella basta. The sequence continues at coordinate 5,117,065 of OZ025888.1, forward strand.
AGGTCCCTGCCATCGCTGTCTGTTCCCTGCTGATAGTGCGAGAACCGATGACGTTTGAAGGAGGTCCTTATCCACCAGGAGTGCCCCCGCCCTACAGCCATGGACCGCCCCCGCCATCTGGATCAGCCCACTTTGACCCTCCCCCGAGTGAGAGGCTTCCGCCTCCAGAGTTTAGACGGAGGGGTCTTCCTCCTCCCCCTGATGTTGGCCCGCCCATGCGCTTTGGGGAATGGAGAGGAGGGCCACCTCCGTCGATGCCTCCAAGAGAAGATAGGTGGGGGAGGTGGTCTCCAAGGAGACGCCATAGCTCAAGGTCTCCACGAAGATCCCCTTCACCTCCAAGGTTTGCACGTGGCAGATCGAGGTCTCCAAGGAGAGGCAGGTCAAGGTCTCCCAGACGGGGTCGCCCCAGGCCCATGTCTCGTTCCCCAAGGAGAAGGTCAAGGTCCTCGCGATCACCACCTCGTCGAT
>OZ025888.1:5122535-5282535 GCA_964019415.1 Ianthella basta
CTAAATCTCCAGTATACTCCTTGTCATTGACGTAAAATAGAAGACTCTGCCATCGATATCATTTTAGCCTTCTCCCCTCCCTAAGGGAATTGTTCCTAAGCCCCTGCGACTAGCTGTTTATGAACCAACTCCCAAGGGCTTATGGCAATGTTTTGAGTGAGCCTGAAGGAAAGACATTCATAGTTCTTCGGGCAACATTAATTGCATTGTTACCAGTACCTTTGGTATACTTGTAATATTACAATGGTAGCCATGTTACCATGGATACCTCCACACCTTGCAGCTACACTTATGACCTGACCAATAGCCTGCAATGTCAGATGCGAAACTACCCCGGGAAACCCCCTCCTGTTTGCTCCAAGTTCATATGGAACCTCCACCTCCTGAGGAAGGTGCACCATCATTCAAAGGACTGCCCGGACTGGCTGCTTTACATCATGCATGGCTATGTGGGGCAGTTTAGTATCGTCTCTCTCTTGTACATGTGTGCGCGTGTGTGTATGTGTGTGTGTGTGTGTATGTGTACATGTGTGTGTGTGTGTGTGTGTATGTGTGTATGTGTGTGTGTGTGTGTGTGTGTGTGTGTATGTGTGTGTGTGTGTGTGTGGGCAGTTTAGTATCCTCTCTCTCTTGTACATGTGCGTTATGTGTGTGTGTGTATGTGCATATGCATGCATATGCAAGTGTGTGTGTGTGTGCACGCTCATGCGCATGTGTGTGTGCATGTGCGTGTGTGTGCGCGCGTGTGCACGTGTGTGCATATGTGTGTGCGTGTGTGTGTGTGTGTGTGTGTGTCTGTGTGTGTTGTGCGTGTGTGTGCGCGCGCGTGCACGTGTGTGCATATGTGTGTCTGTGTGTGTTCAGTATGAGTACATACTGTAGCTGGAACATGGAGTTCTTTCTTTGCCACTAAATATGCCATTTCTTAACTCTTGCCAAGATATCTCTGTGTTTGGGAGGGATATTTATCTCACTCTAATTGCTCGGAGGTCATGTCGCTATGCTGGGACAAGGTTTCAAAAGAGAGGTAGCAATGATGAGGTATGTGGCAGTCACATGATAGTCACATGATAGTCACATGATAGTCATGTGACTGCATGTGCTGCTGAGAATGCATGTGACCACAGACATTGCCTTCCTTCAGGGCCATGTAGCCAATGAAGTTGAAACAGAGCAAATCGTCCACAACGCCATGACAACTGCACACGACTCAGGGGAATTCACCTCCTATCTCCAGCACAGGGGCTCTGTCCCCACCTTCTGGTCACAGGTTGGTGGCTGTGGACCGTGAACTAGCACACTGCACTATACATCAGTGGACCTTACCATAGTATTGCATCATGTAGCAGCATGGTGTTGGTTGTATGGCACAGTGCCATTTCTCCTCCCTCCCTTCATACCTCACATCTCCCTCACAGCTTTCCCTCTGCTTACAACTTCCCATCCTCCCACCCATCATAACTTCCCAACTCTACCTCACCTCCCCATGCACCCTCACCCCCACACCCTCCCCATGCACCCTCACCCTCACACCCTCCCCATGCACCCTCCCCTCTTACTCCCACACCTCTCCCTGTAGGACAACTCTGGGATGCCCAAACCTCCCATCACTATTGACACCAGTGACCCTTATTGTGAACCAGCAGCTAAACACTACTTGGCTCTCCTGCAGAGATTTGGGTCACCCATCATAGTTTTAAACCTTGTAAAGGTAAGTGTATGTTGAAAGACAATTTAGGAGGTTTGCCCGTTAAAACTTGAGCTGGGGCTAGGTCAAATTTATGCAGTCATTCCTCGTCCATGTCTTCTCACCTATCACTCTTCACCTATTACTCCTCATTGTCCCTCCTCCTGTCCCCTCACTAGTCCCCCTGTCCCACCTTCCCCCCAACTGCCCCCCAACTGTCCCCCACCTGTCCCCCACCTGTCCTCCACCTGTCCCCCACCTGTCCTCCACCTGTCCTCCACCTGTCCTCCACCTGTCCCACATCTGTCCCTTCACCTGTCCCTTCACCTGTCCCCCAACTGCCCCCCACACTAGTCATGTGGCATAGGCTTGCATGCATTGCATTACATTCTGTGTCATGAGGCTCTCCATGCATCCTCCCTACTGTACTGTGCAAAGGAAGCTGACACCCTCTCCCACACTCCACCATCCACTAACCACTCCTCACATGACTAGTAGTCCAGCACACCATTCTTAAACTATTTTTCTTGGGAGAACATTGCTTCCCACCCATCACCACTTTCCCATCACTATTAACCTTACTCTCCGCATGTCCTTCAGAAGCGAGAGAAGCGACCTCGTGAAGGTCTCCTCACAAACGAACTGAAATACTCTGTGAAGTACTTGAACCAGTTCCTTCCTCCAGAACACAACATGAAATACATCCACATTGACATGTCCAGGATTAACAAGAGGCAAGGGGGAGAGAGAGGGGAGGGGAGGGGAGGGGTGGGAGAGGGGAGGGGGGGAGGGGAGAGGATGGGAGGGGAGGGGAGGGGAGGGGAGGGGAGGGGAAGAGAGGAGAGGGGAGGGGAGGGGAGGGGAAGGGAGGGAGGGGAGGGGAGGAGAGGGGAGGGGAGGAGAGGAGAGGGGAGGAGAGGGGAGGGGAGGGGAGGGGAGGAGAGGAGAGGGGAGGAGAGGAAAGGGGAGGGGAGGGGAGGGGAGGGGAGAGGAGGGGAGGAGAGGGGAGGGAGAAAAGAACTGTATCTCGAAATAGTTTATAGCTACGGTATTACTCCTTATTGTTTATGTGTGTGTTACTCAGGAAAGATGGTGACCTGATTGGCATACTGGAAGACACTGCCCAAGACGTGGTCAAGCTCACAGGCTTTTTCCACTCTGGACCAGAACTGCACTGCCACCGAATCAGACCTCATCCGAAGTTAGTTAGTGATGTGTGGTCTCTTCAAAACACAACTACCAGCTGTTGCACACACAGCTTTGACTTTTATAGAGAGGTGGCTGCATTACAGAGGTAGACTGCATTGTTTTAGTGCTATCTGGGGCCAGGGAGGGTGGCTGTTTTAGAGAGGTGGCTGCCTTATGCAGGGACCCATATGTACTGTACCTATTCTTTGTAAGATAGTGCAGCACACACACACACACACACACACACACACACACACACACACACACACACACACACACACACACACACACACACACACACAAACACACACGCTCACACACACACACACCAGCACTGTTTGCATAAATCCCAACTCTGCCATATTTTAAACTATTCTGTGACACCATTCCTCATCTGTTACCATAGATACGACCCCAAAGGAGGCATGGGCTACCAGGAGGGCTTCATTGGTCGCAGTCAAACTGGTATTCTTCGTGTGAACTGTGTGGACTGCCTCGACCGCACTAACACTGCACAGTTCATTGCTGGTAAGATTGCACTGGGCCATCAGTTGTACGCCCTGGGCGTGATTGGGGAGCCTAGCGTGCCCTTTGAGAGTGATGCTATGAGGATGTTGGAGGAGGCATATGAGACGCTTGGGGACATCCTGGCACTGCAGTATGGAGGCTCTCAGCTAGTTCACCGGTGTGTGTGTGTGTGTGTGTGTGTGTGTGTGTGTGTGTGTGTGTGTGTGTGTGTGTGTGTGTGTGTGTGTGTGTGTGTGTGTGTGTGTGTGTGTGTGGTGTGTGTGTGGTGTGTGTGTGTTTGTGGTGTGGTGTGGTGTGTGTGTGTGTGTGTGTGTGTGTGTGTGTGGTGTGTGTGTGGTGTGTGTGTGTGTGCATGTGTGCATGCATGTCTGGTGTGTGTGTGTGTGTGTGTGTGCGCACATACATACAAACACTTACATAGGCAGCTTACAGCTGGTTCTTCTGTGTGAGTGCATGCATGTGCAAATGTACATATGTATGTGTGTTTCACACGTAAACATGTGAACAGGCAACATCGTGTGCCAGCGTGTTTATGTCTCAAGTTGCATTCACATGTGTATGTGTGTGTCAGGGTGCCCCACAGATCAGGGGTTGGTTGGTACTTCTACATGTGTGTGCCATGTGTGCATGTAGCTATTGTGTGTTTGCATGTCAGGTTGTGTTCTTGTGTGTGTGTGTGTGCTAGGCTCACCATGCCGTGGCTACATACTCTCCACCTCACCCATCACTCAGCATACGTAGCTACCGTCGTGTCTCTGCTCCAGTAACCACTCATGCTGGCGATGTCTACCAGGCCATTCAGAGGTACTACGTCAACTACTTTGCTGGTGAGCCCTCCAGTTTATCCCAGTTACAATTTGGTACATCTGACCGCTCACACGTCAAATGTCACTGCCCCACTTCTAGCAGTTTCACGCACTGTTGGTACACTTGACACCTGCACACCTCCCTCACTATGTAACTCACTGCCTCTAATTGCACTGTTGGTCTACTGTACATCTGCATCATTACACTCCCACATAGCTGCTGCTCCTCACACCTCCCGCCTCCTTCCCTCTCCCCTCTCCTCTCCTCCCTTCTTCTCCCCTCCCCTTTCTTCCCTTTCTCCCCTCTCCCCTCCCCTCCTTCCCTCTCCTCTCTCTTCCCTTCCCTTCTTCTCTCCTCCCCTTCCTTCCCTTTCTATCCTCTTCCCTCCCCTCCTTCCCTCTCCCCTTTCCTCCCCTCCCTTCTTCTCCCCTCCCCTCCCTTTCTCTCCTCTCCCCTCCCCTCCTTCCCTCTCCTTTCTCCTCCCTTCCCTTTCTCTCCTCTCCCCTCCCCTACCATTCCCTCCCCCTCCCTTCTCCCTAAAGATGCAGAAAAGCAGATGGCCATCAACCTGTTCCTGGGCATGTACTCTCCTCAAGATAGCCAGCACCAGTACCAGCTCTGGGAGCTGAGCACAGACTACTACCTACATCATCGCTTGTGTTCCTCACTTGTTCAGGACAGGGAGTATGCTGTGTAAGGGGAGAGGAGAGGAGGGGAGGGAGGGAGGGGAGGGGAGGGGAGAGGAGAGGAGGGGAGAGTAGAGGAGGGGAGGGAGGGAGCGGAGGGAGAGGAGGGGAGGGGAGAGGAGAGGAGGGGAGGGAGGGAGTGGAGAGGAGAGGAGAGGAGGGGAGAGAAGGGAGGGGAGGGAGGAAGGGGAGGGAGGGAGGGGAGGGGAGTGGAAGGGAGAGAGGAAGGAGGGAACGGGAAGGAAGGGAGGAGAGAGGAGGGGTTCAGAGTGGAGAAAGAAGATGGAGTGGGACAAACTGGGTTAGAGGTTGGGAATAGGTAGAGTAGCTGTGATGCGCATATTTTCTGTTGTGTTCTTTATGTGTATATATTTGCACAGTCCACCTGTGTATACGTAAACTAGGTCCACACTGTCTGATCTGGTCCTGCGTACGTACCTGCAGTTCTTCTCTGCCATCCTCCCTCCAACCTCACCTTTCATCCCTTCCCCTCTATCCCTTTACCCCCTTTGTTGTGCAGCTACGTTAAATGGTGGAGCGAGAAGATCTTCTCCGCTCTGCCCCTGCCGTGCATGGAGGTAGCAGAGGAGGGGGAGGAGGAGGAGGAAGAGATCCCTCCCTTTGTTGAAGCCTGGCATTCAAATCAGCCTGATTCATTCTCACAGCTGTACTGCCTGTATGAGCTGACAGAGATGGACCAGCTGTTCTCAACCAGAGTCGAAAGAACAGATGTGTGAGTTGAAGGGAGATTTGCTGTTGAGCATAATGAAAAGTAATCACTAAGTAATGACTGACTGAATGACTGAATGTCTCTTTGTGAATCCAATGGAGATGAGATACGTAGGGTATAGTTCTCCACATACCAGCTCGAAACAATGGGGTTGGAACTTTGCTGGCGTTTTGACCAGATGCTCTGGTCTTCTTCATGGCAAAAGTGACAAAACGTGGCAAGGTTCAAACCCTGTTGTTCAAGCTGGTATTTGAAGAACTACACAGTATAACCTTTTGTCATGCCTGAGCCAGCAAAGAGGTGATCACTCCATGTGATATAGATGATGGAGTTCGGACAGGTCATGGAGTTGTAAAGTTTGACTGAAGTTCATTTATGTTGACAGTTCTCCTCCAATGCAGTAATAGGATGATAGTGATTTGGTACACACACTGCACCTGACCTGACATGGCCTCTATCCTTAATTTGGTCTGTGCAGCTCTTACCGACCAGCCGATGCTGAGAATTGCAGCCCGTTTGTTCAGCGCAGGGCTGCCCATCAAGGTCGCAGCTCAAGGTGCACATGCACATACGTACACACACACACACACACACACACACACACACACGCACACGCACACGCACACGCACACACACACGCACACACACACAAGCAGTTTGGTACAGGCCCAACTGTCCTGATTAGAGAGGTGTCCTTATTTCAGAGGTAGTTTTGTACACATCTCTATGTAGCTGGGACAGTAGGCACTGTCCTCATTAGACAGGTGTCCTTATTTCAGAGGTAGTTTTGTACACATCTCTATGTAGCTGGGACAGTAGGCACTGTCCACATAGGAGGAAATGTCATCATTTTAGGGTGTCCTTTTCAAGGAGTTCTACTGCATTTATTTCTTCCAGATCTTCAAAGCCTCCAAAGTCGCAACGAGTTGCTCCTGTGGGGTCTCCCCGTTCCGTGGAAGACATGGACTCCTCCTCCTCCCCTGGGCCGTCCTCAGATGAGGAGGTGTTGCAAAGGAGTGAGGAGACTCCTGCCCCCAGGCAATCACATGCAGCATCGTCATGGCAACACATCAAGCTACCATCATGTCAGGATGCCTATGGCTTTTCCCTAACCGACCCAAATCGTGCAGATGCAGTGCTTTACAGATGGTTGGTCCCTCTACAGCACTTCTACTGTGTGAACTCCCTTCTCTTGCCCTGCTGAGTTCAACTTGTTGTCCTGATTACACTGGCAGATGTCAATGAACAAACAATATTGTGTGTCATTCCTGTCGCTGTTGTACTCTGTGGTAATCTTCTTTCCATGCCTCTTGTTCTCCTTCCCATCTCTTCTCCCTCCCTCATACTCCCCACCCCACCCCCTCCTACCCCTGCCATCCTGTTTGTCTACATTTGTATCTCCTTCTCCTCCCCTCCTCATCTGCTCTTCTCACTCCTCCCCTCTTCTCTCTCCTCTCCCCCCTCCTTCCATCCTTCCTCCCCTCCTCCTCCCCTCCTGCCTTGCTCCCCACTGCTCTTCTCATCCTCTCCCTCCTCTCCTCCAATCCTCTTCTCTTCCCTTCCCCCCACTGCACACAGCCATGCCACTGTGTATCGACGTAGCTGCCAGAAAAGGAGGGTAGAATTGACACAGAACAGGAGCCAGCTGGAGCAGTCGATGTGGTGAGCGCACAATACTAGACTCTTTTGTTTAATACAATTCCTACAGCATTGAAGTATGTATTAAACTACCTCAGTGACTCTTCCATTGATTAAACCTGGTGAAATTTTACAGGTCCTACAGTATTAGAATGAGTATTCTGACAAACAGTTAAATAAGTGTCCATAAATATATATGCATAGCCATTAATCATGGACTGCATTGATAATACAGTGAGACCTGTCTAAGACAGCCACCTGCGCGAGTTATAATTGACCTTTATAGAGAGGTTGCTGCATTACAGAGGTAGACTGCATTGTTTTAGTGCTGTGTTAGTGCTATTTGGGGCCAGGGAGGCTGGCTGCTTTAGAGAGGTGGCTGCCTTATGCAGTTACAGTGAAACCTGTTTAAGACAGCCAGCAGTGGGCCAGTTCTAACTGACCTTTATAGAGAGGTGGCTGCTCTACAGAGATAGATTGCATTGCTTTAGTGCTATTTGGGACCAGGGAGGGTGGCTGTTTTAGAGAAGTGGCTGCCTAACAAAGTGACCATCTTAGACAGGTTCCACTGCATATGGTGGACATGCAGTCGTTCTATATCTACACATGCAATAGCTAGGGGAGGATCCAGATCTTGAAATCGGGAGCTCCTGAGTGCTTCAGCCCACCTACCCACCTACGGATCTCCTATCATACAGTTGTGTGTAAAAAGAGTCTTTAAAGGAGAATACAGATCAAACTAATGTTAGCTACTTAAGTATCCATTCACATCAGATTCTCCCCCCCTCCTCATGGCTTCTTCCAAAGTCTTGGATCTGCCCTGCAATGCAGTTTGAACCCCTAGCTACATGTAACAATTTGAGACAGCATAAGTTTGATACAACTACACCTTGGCAGTCTGTCGTTGGGAGTGACACCGGATGCCTAGGTGTAAGGCCTTCATCTACTGCCACATACTCCAGCACCCTATATGCATAAAAATGTATAAAAGTTGCGAACTTACTGATGCACCACACTCACACATACGTGCACATGTATGTGACCACGCATTCGTTAAATATGTGCTCACTCGTTCAAGTGTTTCTCTCGAAGTATTTCATGCTTGAATTCACTTGGGGTGAAATTTGGTCTTCTTGTCTGCGGGACATTCATTGAACTACAGTAGGAACCTTTTATAATTCATTGTCTCCTTTGCAATGGAGCACTTTACCTGGCCATAGGACTGTGCGTGTGCAGGGTAGGCGCGTCCATTTTGTTGCACAAGGAGGGGACGTCCCCATTTTACTTGGCTATTATAGTGCGACACGTGCGTGCAATCTCGCTTGAAATGCTGGTCGTTGCAAAGCCAGCCCCCCGGGTTAGATGTAAATGATTGACAACTAATTGCATAGCTACAATATCAAGCCAAATGGGTCCTGCAAGTGAGGACGAACCTCCTAGTCAGCTAATAGCTTCATGACATGCTTTACGTATGTCCTACTCTAGTCTACTCTACTAACTTGAAGGGTAGTTCTGCACAAGTAAACATCCACCTTGACTCGGTCAGGTCCTGCACTTGTGCTCAGCTAGTCCTCTCGGTTGGTTGTCCACAGGTGCATTTTGCTGGAAAGAACGCCGCCATGCAGACCCCTTCGTAGCGGTAGTTGTGTTGCTTGCGGAAATTGGGAGGTGGCCGGTTCTGAAGCAGTTGCTGCTTGGCGCTTGCCAGAAGATGTGGCGACTCGACGCAGTACTTCTTGTGCAGGCGAATGCAAGCGAGAGCATCGTTGGCTGGATCATGGGGGCCTGTGCCGATCATCGCCACGCCGCCGAGCAGCGTGTCCGCCTCGTGCTGGAGCGAGAAGTGGTTGATGGTCTGGAAACGCGGGTTGTAGGTGGCGAAAACCTGGGAAAGATCAACGACGTCCTTATAATGTACGCCTTGGTCCAGCTGTAGCCATTTAATGTCGTTTGCAACCGCCTGTCCCACTAGCGTCACGTCGGGAGACAAGAGCGCGTGAACTTGAGCAAGGACGGCCTCCAGACTCTTCCCCTTCTCCAGATCTCCTGCTCGCAATCCGGTGATAGGTGTCAGGTAACTAACGACCGGCTTGTCAGGCTTTACCAGTTCGTTAAGGAGCACACGCTCATTTTCGTCCACAACAGCGACTCTGCAGACACTGCGATCGCTATGACCGTGTCCCGTGGCTACGCACTCAACATCGACTGACAAGAAGGGCATCTTTAGCTGAGCACTTGGTTTCTCCCAGCGCATTCATTCTAATCTTATAGGAAAACTGATGCATGGTTCTAGGAATTCATGTGCCATGCATTCCGTACTGGTCTGAAGACCATGCCTACCCATGCTCAGTTTACACGAGTGGCTGAGATCATCGGCAGTGCGTTCGCTTACCACATCGGGTGCGTGCTAACGCGTTAAGCTAACATTGCAGTGTGACTAACCAATCTTGCGCAATGATATTAGGCAATCCCGCAATCCTGAACAAGCCCACTTCCTCTATCTATGATGGAATTCACTATGTTCACCAATGTTGAAGTACGGAAGTAATTTTAGGATGCACGTGATACGACTATATTCTACACTGTATAAATTCCGTTACTAACCCAGTCCCTAAGTAACTAGTATAAAATACTGTTGCTCACAGTGTCGGGGCCTAACTTGTCGGGTTGGTTTTGGCGGTTCGTTCTGGTGGTTTGCTTGGTCGACTGCTTGCTGCCTTTCCTGGCTTGTTTAGCTACGTTGTCGCAATAGAGTAGGACGGGAGCAGTTGAGTTTGGTGGTACCATTAGGTTCGCTGTCCTCGCTGGTGGCTCGTTTGGAATCTGCTCATCTGGCTTGCCCCCACTGGGGTTAGCTCGCTCGGCCACTGGGGTTAGCAAGCTTGGATTTTAGGGTTAGGATTATGGCTGGTTATATTTTTGGGGCGCCGAAGGCGCCCCTATATTGTTTTCAGATTTAGGTATTCGTATGGCTTCATGTTCGTATATATATATATATATATATTTCTGTCATTGCAAATGGCGGCGCTCACGTCGTTCTTTACAAAGCTTTAAATCCTCTCTAATGACGTTTCGCCGTGTTTGAATCGAACGAAATGTGGTCATAAACATGTGTTAATAGAGTGATACTAATAAAAAGCCTAAGGAACGTCTCTTCTGCGAGATACAGCTCCAATTATCACTGACGGACATTGTAAAATGGCCGCGCGCTCGACGCTTTCTGTTTGCTAGGCTCAAAACCATCTTTCTTTAGATTTCGCCGTGTATCCAAAGAACGCAAAGTGTTTCTAGAACATGTTTAAGTAATAGTATTGTGGTAGGAAGCTTACTTAACTGTTTTTGTGCGAGGTACAGCCCTAAATACAACAGAAGTCTAGTGACCCGTAGGCCAATAATGGGAGACCAGCGAGTCATGACACATAATTATAGCCATGATTCGCTCATAGAGTCATCATGGGTAGCCTTTTAGCCAGCACACTTCTCCTCCAGGCACAAAGTAACAATTGCTCATTCAGAATGTCATATAGGTCAAAATGCAGTAGGCAAACATTTGACAGTTTGGTAGGGATGCTTTCACTGGATATGACTGGCTGCTCTGGAGACTTGAAACTCTTGCAAACCCAATGGTCTAGTGTGTCTTGATGTATCTTTCAGGCCAACAACAATACTGTACCCCCAACTATCTGATTTACTGAACGTACATGGGAAAATTGCTAGCAAGTAGTTCGAGGTTCAGGGGCGCCCCACGAGTTTTTTAACTCGAAATACTTGTTAGTCTCTTCTATACATTTAGTCACCCTATATGGTAGGCTATACATTTAGTCATCCTATATGGTAGGCTTGGTATACCTAGGCCATGGATTCATACAGACATTTGTTTGCCTAGGACTACTGTCCATGACGTCACAGCAGCAGATCTCCGAGATTTTGCCCACCCCGTATACGAAGAAGAGTGCTTGCGCAACATCTAGTCACGTGCGTCCTACTTCCGTACTTCAACATTGGTGAACATAGTGACTCCCCACTCACAATCGATTGGGCGTAGCAGGAAGTTGGGGATAGCATGCAAGACTAATACCTGAAATACAGGATCTGACACACCTTGCTGTTTTGACTCCACCTGGACATGCATGTTTGTAGCTGCTGTTGACGTTCTGCAGCTAATATCATAATTTACCTTTCACAGTTAGCTGAACCACTTCCAAGTTTTTTGTCTTAGTAGCTAGAGTTACAAGTGCACAGCACTGCAAGGTGTAACACCTACCCTTGTGTCCTTCACTGCAATTCATTTCAATTCAATGGTTAAGGTGCACCAGCCCCAAAAGCACTATGGGACTTAGATTGGTCCATGCAATGTAGCACCAACACCCCACCCACCCATATCTTCTTCCCTTTGTGCAGGCCTCTTGGACAGTACTTCACAGCGGACTCATGTGTGCAGATGACACCTCCAACAGTGTCACAGAGAAACATGGCCATTTATGAGAAAGCTGTCAACATCAACTGTAGGTTTCGATAGAGCAGAAAATGGCCTGATTCCATGCATGCATATGGAGAAGATGAATGATGCTGACCATCCATGCCTTTTTTCCTTCCCCTGTAGTTTTCCACTCGGTTCCCTCTGCAGCCATTTAATTTCTGAATGGACTTCAGCTGTTACAAGTCTTAGACACATAATGCATGCAAGCAATATTGAATTTGTATTGTGTACATTGTTATGGCATCAATATAAATAGAGAACACCAGTGACAATTGTCATCTTTGAATGATTAATTTTAATAAGTTAAAAAATTAATAATCAAATGCTCCTAGTTTTCATTTGTCAGTGTCATGAGGGTATATCTCCTGGAGCCATTGTCGAGGGATGTAGCTTTTCCCATCGTAGTGGCTGAATGCCTCACTCAGGTCAGGGTGACTTATCTGTGGGAAGGGGAGGGCTGGGAGGATAGTGTAATGGTGTGTGTGTGTGTGTGTATGTGTGTGTGTGTGTGTGTGCGTGTGTGCATGCATGTGTGTGCATGTGTGTGCATGCGTGTGTGTGTGTGTGTGTGTGTGTGTGTGTGTGTGTGTGCATGTGCGCATGCATGTGTGTGTGCATGCTTGTGTGTGTGTGTGTGTGTGCATGTGCATGTGTGCGTGTGTGCGTGTGAGCATATTGTGTGTGCACTAGTGCATGTGTGTGTATGAAGTTAACCATGTTCCATATTAACTTATGTGCACAATACACACACAGCACAACTAACTACAATACCCACCTGTACATTCCTAACTGCAGCAATGTTCTCCTCAGCACAGTATGCATAGTTCCACTGGCTGAACCTCTGGTCTACCATTACAGAGTAGTTTGGCATCCTCCGCCAGTGCTGCAAGGGGTGGGGTTGAGGGCGTGGCAAGGGGTGGGGTTGAGGGCGGGACAGAGGGTGGGGTGAGCAGTGAGGTGGGTAGGAAAGGAAGAAGACAGATCAGCTCTTGCACAAGTCATAACCATGGCAACCACTTGGATAAATGAAGGAACAAAAACTTTACCAATTGGGCCCTCTGAATAGTAGCCATTGGGCTAAGTGGAGTTTCAGTACGAAGCCCAGCACATCAAAGTACTCCATTTCAATAGACGCTAGCACTTCATTTGTCAGAGACATTCGTTCAAATCATGAACAAATTTATTCACCCCATTTTATCATAAAAAAGTGATACAGAGAGTACACACCACTTCAAATGTGAATACTGCACATAACACTATACGTATTATTATACTGTAATCCATTATTAAAGCTAATACATATTAACAACAACTTGTACAAGACACTTTTTCTCTTTGCCCTCCCTTCTCCCCCATCCCCACTGTCCTGCCTCCCTCCCTAGCCTACCTCTTTCCCTTTGGGGTGATTCTTCTGGAACCAATCCTCAGGAGCCTACAGTAGGCAGCCATTTTGTATGATGTCATCAACCACCACACCTAAACACACTGTACAATGCACTTATACCGGGGACTTTCCCTGACATCACACAAAGCCAGAAATCCATGACAGTCATGTGGAAGTCACTACACATGGAGTCACTGAACTCTGCTTACCGATTGGTCCACATTACAGTCACATGGCTTACAGATTTCGGTATACTTTCAAAATGTCGTGGAAAATCACTTTAATGCATTTCTAACCACATATATAAACTACTGGAAGATGATTGACAAGAGCGTGCATAGAACATAGGTGTTATGCCATAAAGGCTCACTACTATGACATAGATAAGGGCAAACAGTTTTTTAAGTGAAACACAAAACAAGATAATGCAATTGTTGGAGAAAACACTGACGAAGACCTTTCGTGGCCGAAACATCTTACAGTCTGCGTGGTCCAACAATTGCACTGCTGTGTGTTTCACTCAAGAATCGTTTATCCCCAAAAGAAACCTGTGAATGTAATGTAAGATCAGTCCCAAGTCACGGTTTGTGAAAGACTTGTACATTAACGTATCCTTCTTGCAGGGAGGCCTCCAGGCCATATTTGGAGAATACAGAATCCTTCATCCCAAGAACCCTTCATCATGACCCAACCTCCCTGCTCACCTTGGCAACTTCGTCCCACCCGACAATGACACCATAAAACCCATACTTGCGGTGCTTCACCACCTGTCCCACTTTGTACTTGACTGAGGTGGGCCGTGGATGACGAGGCTTCCTCGAACCCGCAAAGTACTCTTCCTCTGAAATAGCTTCAGTTCTCCCACGTGAGGATGACGAGGCTTTTCCACTCCCTCCTACTGAACGTGAAGCTGAAGAGCTCGTGTCTTCTCCAGCATAAGATTCCTCCTCAGAATCTTCATCAAACCAGCCATCACCATCTTCCTGGTTTGTGAACCGAATCTTCATTCCTCCAATGTCGTATTCCTCTATGATAGCCCTGGTGCTACCACCTCCCTTCCCTTTCTTCTCCTGGTATGCCTTCACACGACTTGGGACCATGAAGAGGTACTTCCAATTGTTCCCTCTTATGAGCCATTGGAGGTTGCTCACTGTCTTGCTGTAATATGTCGCACTGACCTTTACAACTCTGTAGCAATCGTGAGAAGGGAGGGGAGGAGAGATTCATCAGAACAGCCTGTGATAGTAAGGCGGACTGCTACGTTAGCCTCATACCCAGTCCCTAGTTCCATTCTGACTTCTGCTCTGAAGTCAAAATGGAGATAGGGACTGGATACAAGGTTACTGCTATGCGTTATCACAATCTACATCATTTTCATAAGAAGATCCATCAAAATCATCAACATTCATCATACAGCTATTCTATGGGATTAGGCTATTGGCTGCAAGGATTGAAAAAAGGCACAATAGTCCAATGACATCTTAAGCCACAGACAGAGGAGGAAAGTATCTATGCTTATTAGACAAAGCCGAAAGGTACACTGGAACTGTCCAGGCTGGAATGGATAAGGCAGCCACTTCTTTAATTCTAAAACAGCCAGCCTCCCTGGCACCAAGTATCACTAACACGGCACAGAAACATTGCAGTCTACCTCTGTAATGCAACCACCTCTCTATAAAAGCCAATTATAACTGGCCCACAGTTGGCTGACTTGAAGTGAGGGCTTCTCAGCTGGCTCAGGCATCAGAAAGGGTTGGTTCTCTAATACCAGCTTCACAACAGGGTTGAAAACCTTGCCGACGTTTCGACCAGATGCTCTGGTCTTCTTTAGGGCGAAGATCTTCGCCCTGAAGAAGACCAGACGAAGATCTTCGCCCTGAAGAAGACCAGAGCATCTGGTCGAAACATCGGCAAGTTTTTCAACCCTGTTGTGAAGCTGGTATTAGAGAACCAACCCTTTCTGAGTTGGCTGACTTGCCTGTAACCCATTCTATATCTTACCCACCTGTCCCAACTCTCTTTTTTCTCTTCCTCTGAGTTCACCAGCCAGGTCTGTAGTAAGTACTGGGAGAGAAGGGCCCCAAACACCATTACAAGGAAGGAAACTAGCCTCATTCTCCGTCTAACGTATAAACCTTCTCGATAATCGCGATTTGCACGGAGCTCGAGTGTGCGTGGGGGATTCCCTGCAACTAAGTATATATATAGGAAGAAGGGAGATTACAAACTAGTATCCGGAAATAAACAGAAATTGCTAGAATAGCTATATGCAAGTATATATATGACATGCCTGCAAACTCGCATGTGTTGCGTGACATCATGCATACGTATGTGTGCATGCACTCGAGTCTTCTTAAGTATTTATCATTATATATATAATGATTGTTCCCCTGCCTGGCCAGGCCTTCATCAGTACTGTGCACACGTTATATAGCTAGCTGCATGCAGCAGAAACTTGACAGATAGCTACAAGGTACAAAAACGTTTATTATATTTAGACTACTTCAATATTATAAAGACTGCTATAGCTGTATATATACTCCTCAGACAGTTTCACTTCACTGCATGTGCATACATCTGTCGGCGTGTCTACATAATTATGTGTGCAGCTGATTTGGTTAATGTAGCACTGATCAACTGTTTCTAGCTACAACCTAGATTGTTATCTACATCTATCTACATCAGTCTCTACTTCTGCCTCTTCACAATGTGGCAACAGCGTGCGGTCCTGGGTCGGGCTGGCCATCCATCTCATAGACATAATTCACTTTGTGTGTCTTCTCCGCTGCAGACAGAGCATATTCGCCTGTTCTCCTTGCCATGTAGCACACTAAGCACCTGAAGCATTAAAGTAGCAGCATCACCAGTCTACTGTATTACTACACTAAACAGCACTGTTCATAAACTGCACTTGCACATGCAACAAATGTTATACATATATATGATTGCATGAGAAGTGCTAATAACCTATAGCTGCTTATAGTCAGGATACATATGTTACAATCATAGTGCTGCATCAACATGGAACTGACTTACCACAATATAACTATCACCACCACGATGAAGCAGATCACTATTAGACAGGCAATTATTATCACGGCAATCTTCCAGCCTGGATAACCTGAAAGGAGATTACACAATTTAATACACATAATTCATTAATTTGTCATTTGATCACATGCATAAGTGTGTGTAGCCCATATAAGCACATGCATACATGCTCCAATACCTTCTACAGATGGCATCAGCATTAAAGGAGTTGAAGGGACGTTTGTTACTTCCAATGGCATGCTAGACACCTCTGTTGTTGTACTTATTGATGGAGTTGGAGATGGAGTGAGCTCAGCACTAAGTGATTCGGTAGATTGGGTATGGGTAGGAACAACAGTGGTCATTGGACCAGTTATTACCTTGCTGGAAGGTGGTAGGAATGTAGGATTCACTGAGGGACTTTTAGCCGTGACTTGGGTAAAAGATGGCAATATTGAGATAATGGATGGCTCCACCAAAGTGCTTGCTCCCATTGCTGAGGAACGTAATGTCATAACTTGGATACTGGGTGCATCCTTTGGAGCACTTGTCACCTCCTCTAGAGCACCTGTCACCTCCTCTGGGGTACTTGTCTGCAATGGGATACCTGTCACCTTTGGGGTACCTGTCACCTCCATCGGGATAGTTATCTTCTCTGAGGCACTTATCATCACTTCAACTTCTGGGGTACTTGTTGCCTGCACTGGGATACTTGTCACCTCCTCCACCTCATCTGGGGTACCTGTTATCTCCATTGGGGAAGTCGTCATCTCTGGGGTACTTGTAATCTCCACTGGGATATTTGTCAACTCTTGTGGGGTACTTGTCACCTGCACTGGGTTACTTATCATTTCTTCTGTGGTACTTGCAATCTGTACTGGCTTGCTTGTCACCACCAGGATACTTGTCACCTCCACTGGGGTACTTGTCACCTCCTCTGGGGCACTGGTCATCTCTACTGGGGTACTTGCCACCTCCTCAGGGGCACTGGTCATCTCTACTGGGGTACTTGCCACCTCCTCTGGGGCACTGGTCATCTCTACAGGGGTACTTGCCACCTCCTCTGGGGTACTGGTCATCTCTACTGGGGTACTTGCCAACTCCTTTGGGGCACTGGTCATCTCTACTGAGATGCTTGTTACCTCTTCTGGAGTGTTTGTCATTTGCACTGGGGTACTTGTCACCTTCTCTAACAAACTTGACAACTCGACTGGAATAACTGTCATCTCTACTGGGGTATGGATACTTGTCATCTCCGTTAGGGTAGTTGAAGTATCTATTGCGCGGAAAAAAGTATTCTGAAAATCTGTGAATCAATGATTGATCTGAAAATTGCAACTATTCTTGTTTGGTATACTTGCATCCTTTTCAATTTTATACATACCTCTACACAAAACACTTACAATGCAAGAAGGACCAGGCTGAAGCATATACAGGTTCATGAGAGGAATGGTTAGAACCACAATACCCACCAGAGAAAAACACCAATACCAGATAGTAACAAGAACAGGTAGTGAATCATGCCAGCAAAATACTTGTGTGAGGCTGTACCAGTGACATACGTACCTACGTACTTTTGTATGCATGCGTGCACACATGCTCAGAACACTGCCCAGCATGCACACACGCACACACACATACATACACTAGTACCATGCAGTGTCCAACCATGCACTTTACCTATCACATCCACAGTTTCTGTAGCATTTCTCTGTCCCACTCTGTTGCTGACATGACAGGTGTAGGTCCCTCCTTCCTCAGGGCCTGCCACACTCAGTGTCAGGTTAGGTGAGAACTCTCCACCGATTTGGTCACCACCGTGGAGCCACTTGTATGTGAGACCTGACTCAGTTGGGTCATCTGCTGAACAGTGCAGGGTGAGGTCTGCTCCACTGCTAATAGGACCAGTGAGGCTGGCTGTAATAGCAACATTGGCAGGGCCACAGTCCCTACCTGTGAAGCAGTAGCAATAAAGGAGCTGAATCTCACTACAAGGCAGTAAAATCTCAGGAAAATATTATATCTGTGAGCATCAGGTAGTAGTTATAACCCACATCTGAGCTAGGAATGCATGCAGGCAAAATGGACACAATGCATGATGCACGTGTGTAAGTTGACATAGTGTATATAATGCGGTATATCACATGGAGTCTGCTGCCACCACACTACCTATGTATATGATCTACTCACCAACTGGTGTCACCAGTACAGCTCTGTTGTTGATCCCAATAACACATGTGTATGTGCCAGCATCGGTACAGGAGAAGTCACGTCTGTGAATGCGAAGATGTACAGCCGACCCTGGTTGTTTTCTGGCTACCTTGTAGTCAACCAATTCACGTCTATTTTCTCTAGGAAGAACACTGCCATTCAAACCCCTCCAGAGCCTAGGTTCAAGTCCTTCCATGGTGGGACAGGCACAGGTCAGTCTGTGTCCTATAGTAGTATTGCCACTTGCAGTCACCTCCTCTGCTGTGAGGCCGGTGAAGATAACATGATCGAATTGGGTGTCTCTGCTATCAGCGCGAAAGTAGAATTCCAAAGAACATTGCTGGTCTGTCTGTGCAGCAACCAGAATTCCTGAACAAGATGGAGCAGTAGTATAATATAGCTTAACTAGACTATAGTGAGGATAATGCACATATTGCACCCCTAGCTATTCTGAACCAAGCAGCTAAGTACATATATTGCATGCATAGATTAACTGATATGAATATGGTGGATGGGGGGCATAAGATTATAGAAAACATTCCATGCTGCACAATTGCATATATAGAGTATCTATGGTGTGTCTGGGCTTTCCACATGCATACACATGAACGCTGTGGGTTCAGTTTGCTAATGATTTTAATTAGCATGTCATATAATGGTGGTGCACTAGTATACCACAAATTACTGGTGTAAAGACCCCAACAGAATCAATAAAACATGCATGTGTCCTCCTGTCTCACCTGTTGGCAGTCCAAGGCACAGGATGAACAGCAGAGTCTCACAACACTGCATTATTCTGCTTTGATATGTTGTGTCTGTGAATGGTTTGTAGCACACAGGTATAGTCTGCAGATACTATGGCTCGCAGCTCCACTGTGTGGCTTTGTGTGAAGGAAGTGACAACATGGGTCAGTATAGGATGCAAGGTGAAGACACTCAGTGCAACCGTCAGTAACATTGAAGCTACTCCACATTTAGTGCACCTGATAGTGTGTCCAGCAAGAGCGATCGTATTCTAGATCTGGTCACTGGTGTGCTAATTACTAACGCGCATTTCAGTATTTGAGATATTCAAAGTATAAATATTATACCACATCATCAATTATATAGAGCAATCGAGGTGCCAAGGGTGAATAGCCATGGCAAATTGCTTCAGAAAGGTGGGATGGCCATGCCCCAAGACTTAGGATCCCAGTTGGTTTGCTAGCTGTAATGTCTGTGATTCAACGCGTAGCTGAGCTTCTGATGAAATAGCAAAGCCACAGTTGGCACACACAGACACTAACAATTTTAATACATGCTTTAGAAGCATTCCAGTCTTGTAAGTAAAACTACACTATTGTTTTAGCTAAAGAACCACTACCATGTGCACTGTATCTATCTATATATCACTCCTGACACACCTACATACAGCTGGCTAGAGTGCACCATGCAGTTATAATTATAAGCATTCCAAATCACCTGCAAATTGTCTGAAGGAGCACTTGCACAACCGATTACCAGTTTCCACTGTATGTGGGATTATATACAATCACATATACACTATGCATTATAAGTATCTCTTGATAGCCTGTGACAATTCTACTATTCTGCCTGAGCTAAGTGAGGTCAACGTCAAAGAATGTGTGCCAAGATGAGCACTCTCAGTCTCTCATAGTCTCACCTGCACTGAAAAAGGAACTAAGCGCATGTGTAGCACTAGCGTGATGGTAATGTAGGAAGAGCTACACCATCGCAGTTCTTCTTCCCCCTTTGACACCAGCAAATTGTTCAAAGAGTACATATTTGCACAGCCAATGAATACGTAGATATAGTTATGTGTATATATAATTATACAGTACAAGATTTCTCACTTGCCTGTGACTGCCCTATGTTGATGCTTGTACTGTGTGAAGTCACCATCAAAGAATTTACAACAGGAATTAGGAAAGGACTATCACTTATGACAATTTTTGCCTACACAGCAACCAAACGCATGCGTTGCTTGTGATGTGGGTAGTAGGAGCAGTGGCACTGTGGAGCTCAAAGCTATTCCTACCCAAGAGCATGTTCACACATACACACAAAGAAATGTGTGCTTGAGCTCTGTGTGCCAGCATACATGTTTGTATCTTCAAGTTATTGTATAATGTCGTAATGCAGATACGTACGTAATTGAATTGCAACTAACAAAAATTATTAATAGTGGCCAATCCTACGTATGACCAAGTACAGCTACGTACATGACACTGTAGAGTGGACCTCCTTACAAAGACACCCTGACTCAGGACATCTCTCAAGTCAGGACAGTACTTATTATAGAGCTTTAACTTCCTCCAAAATGAGCAGATTTCTCTAATCAAGACATGTACTTGGCCCTAGCTCTTCGAACAACAAGTAAGAATTCATACATACACACATACTTACAGTACATACACACACTTCAATACTGAACCATACAGGTGATTTCAATACATTCTGTACTTGTTAGATCGGCTTCTTTACACCCAAGCCTGCCATCCTGGGAACAGACTGCTAAGGTTGACAATGTCTGTTGCAGATTGCAGCAGAAAATTGACCTGTCCAGAGGTGCTCAGTGCAATGCCATCTTCATAGCCATCCAGCTTCTCCTTCAACCTGAAGAGTGCTCGCTCTGCCATCTTACTTGCGGACGTTCCCTTCTGTGTGATAACCATACTGTCTAGCTCAGTCAGGTTCCCACCTGCCCCCCCTCCAACGTTGACTCCCTGTGCAAGTGCAGTGAGGAGGTCAACATCCTTCTCTGGTTGCTGAACAAGCATCATCTTCTTTGGTGTAATGGTCCACATGTACAAGGGGTCGTGGAGAAGCACCTGAAGAGAAATCAGGTAAGATTTCTTAGTTGCTGTGAACTAGCTATTGGGTCGTTGGCATGACACATCCACATCCATATGCATCTGCTCACCTCAACAATAGTCTTCACTTCCTCCTGCGATGCCTTCATTGTGTTAAGTATCTCCTCACAACACCTCCTGAACACACCTTCAATGCCACATACACCCATCCCATCAATGATGTCTCTTGTCAGACGGAAAGGTACCTTCTCGGGAGTGGGAAGAGTCCGGCCTTGCTCAAATGCAACACCTGCAAATGGGGATGTGACACACAAATGGCAGACAAAGAAGGTTCGTAGTAAGTCGTATGTACAATGATGAAACAAGTTCTACATGCAGAATAGCATATTCCAGAAAGAGATTGTCCCTTCCAACCATACACCATTTACCCAGTTAGACCAGTTAGCTTATACTTACATACGTACCAAGGTCAATGTGAATTACTTCCGCTGAGTTAGTATCCACCAGAATGTTCTGAACATGACGGTCCCCCAGCCCCACAATGTAGCCCACTGGGAAGAGGGAGAAGAAAGGTCAGAAGAAACAAAAAGGAGAGAAACTATCTCATAGCCCTAGCTATCACTAGGATCTTTCATACAAAAATTAAAATGCAGAAACCTGCATTCATTCAACCTTCGCCAGTAATAGTGAATTAATTACCTATTGAAGATGTTGCCACTGATCGAGTGTAGGCAAGTCTGCATTCAAACCACTGAGATGGGGAGGGGAACTTCTCAAAGAAGAAGTGCCTGAAGACTGGCTTGAAATGACTCATAACAGCCTGTGTCCAGCAGTGTGTGTGTGTGTGTGTGTGTGTGTGTGTGTGTGTGTGTGTGTGTGTGTGTGTGTGTGTGTGTGTGTGTGTGTGTGTGTGTGTGTGTGTGTGTGTGTGTGTGTGTGTGTGTGTGTGTGTGCATAGGGTTCATTTTTATAAATTGAGTGTTCGTGTGTACATTTCGCATGACGTGTGTATTGTGTGTGTGAAGGGGGTAGGCAATGTTGAAATGACGGTGAAGAAGATACTATACACGCAGATACATCTCACAAGTCACCTTGCACATTATCACATACTGAACATAAAACAAGAATGCATGTCCTTAACACACCTTGAACGCCTTCACCTTGTCACTTCTGCCACATGTTTTGGAGGCCTGGAGGAGAGAGAGACAAGCAGTGAACTACCACATCAGTGCAATAACTGCCCCCCCAAGGTAGCTCTCTGTGTGTCATGCTGTGCTGTTGTACGTGTCACTTCTACAGTAAGCTGACAGGGCAATCTATGGAAAGTGTTACTGTTGTTCAAACTGTTAGTCATTTGCAGCTGTTTCTTGCACTAAGGTACACAATGTAACAGGAAACAAGTGCACATCTGTACAAGTTGTACAAGAATCAGCTTCAAATGACTCACAGTTTGGACAGCTGCTAAATAGGATTTAACATGTTACAGTCAGTAGACAGTGTTTACCATACTAGGCTCTTACAAGTTAGCACTCTAGGGAAACTAGACCCACAAGTATCCTACAGAATGAGGTAACACATAGAAATTACATAATTACTGTACAGTGGTACCCCATCAGGGTACGCGGTGCAAGCAATATCTCCGCGTTAGGTGTCTGAGGGGTCTCGTAAGAAGTAACAGTCTGAATAATAGCAAGATTCATCCATAGAAACGTGCTCATGAATCGCCATGACGCCATTTTTCTGTCTTGATTGTCTTGGTTGACAGTCAAACCTTTCAGAGGTCCTTCTCACAACTGTTACTGTTATTGATCAACTGGTAACTACTAACAGGCTAAGGCTAGACAGTCTAGCCATTAGCAGTATCTGACACAGACTGCGTCCAGACACCTAGGCAACTCACCTCCATCTTTTGTCTGCACACTTTGCTGGGCCAGTCATGTGGGCGGTACTTGAGGTGTGCTCCCGTGCGTGGGTGAACCAAGTAATCTCCCAGCGGCACAGTACCCTCACACCACTCTACAATACCACTTCTTTGGCTTAAGGGCACAACCTACATGGTCACATTGTACACAGTACCTCTGCAAACAGCCTCATGACCAGTTTAGACAGACGGCTGCTTGTACAGTGACCACTGTAGCAAAACCCGAGTGTCATACTTACATTATATGTTCTGATGTGCAGCTTTCTCTTGACAGCTGAACAGTCTCTTTTCAGCAGCTGGTTCACCAGCCCGAACACTTGTTGCATGACAGCATCTTGACGTAGGTCGTCACGACCCTGTGACGAATGAAAGATTAACAGGTGTCACATACACACATACTGTATATGCAGAGTGACATATAGACATATGAGATAGGGGTGGGATTGCTGCGTGCGCACACACACAGACACACACACACACACACACACACACACACACACACACACACACACACACACACACACACGCACACACACATAAACACACACATACACATGCACACCTTCAGAAGCTGTCTTCTCCTGATGCCGTCTGACCCAATGCAAGTTAACACCTTTGGAACATTCATGCCTCCAGCTAACATGTACGATGAGTCAAACCCTTCAATTTGAATCACCCTGTCATAGCAACAGGAAGAGTCAACAGGAACATTCAAAGTTGGTATGGCAACTCCATCCAGCTTGCCCAATTTGGGCAGGGCAGAGTTGATGGGAAGTGGAAGACCTTTCAGAGGGAGGTGGGGGTGGGGAGGGGGTAGCATTGTCATTAATGGTATTTCTTCCTCCGTACATTCTGTACAGACATCTGTACTGTACATACAGGCTTCACACATACTGTAAAGTTAATTGGTCAATTCAACTGATCACTCAAAGGGTCTAGTCATACAGTGAGTGTGTGTGATACACTTTTTGTATGCACATGTCTTGTACATGGAGCTACGTGGAGAGTCATACCGCAACAGTTAGCACCACACAACACTAGCAACCACAGCCACGTACCAAGAGAGCGAGATCACCCTTACCGTGTAAGGGTGTGGTGTCACTGAAAGGCCTTGCTCCTCCTTAGCATACACACATATACACATATGTATCCGCATAGCCTTACCCTGTGTGTTCTTGGGCCTGTCCACTGAGGAGTCATGGTAAGCCAGTTCAATGTATGCCTCACACAACCGTTCAGTTGAACGCACCAGGGGGCCATGCGCAGAGCGCAGCTTAGCAACTAGAGCCCTCGCAGCCTGGACCTTGTCCTATGACAAAATAAGTAACATCCTTGCATAGAGTACATGCAGTACGTACATACCATGTCCCATCCACTGTAATCCAAGGTTGTAGCTGGCTGTCAAGCAAACATGGCCTCCTCACCTCATCCACAGAGTGACTCCCTCCACCTCCCCCAGTGCCGGCCCGTCGGCTCTTCCCCTTCCTGCTCCCACACACGTAACCACGCGGCGGGTATTCATCATCCTTGGTAGCATTGCCCATTGCCAGTATAATGTACAATGAATGATGGGGGTGGTCTTTAGCCGTGTAGAGGATGATCTGCACGGGGACACACACAGTGAGGTGAACTAAAGCATTAATGCAATGTGAAGCATTGTGCGGATTGAAGCATCTGCCTTCATTATTTGACTTTCTCTTCTTCCTCCTTCTCTATCTTCTCTCCAGTCCCTTCCTCTTTTCTCACCCCACCCCCATTCCCTAACCTCTTGAAGGACTTGCTGGAAGGGATCACCTTCCAGTGCCTTCTTGCTCATCCTTGCAGCCAACTGGTACAGCAAAGGTAGGAACTTTCTGCTCTCCACTACACTGACACTCTCCTACATCAATGACAGAAACATCAAAAACAAACACTTTGACGCAATGCCATTCTTTACAACAAACATCAAGGAGCATTTCACCGTTCTCCCCAGCAAAGCGGATGTAATTGTAAGTACAAGTCATGGGAGAGTAAAACTTCCACAGTGTCAGGTCCACACAATAAACTTCCAGCTGTCAGCATGTCTGTATGCTTGATCTGTTGCATTCAGTACCTTGAGCAATTCATTGACCACTTTGTCGTTACAGTTGTCAAACCACAAGGAGCATAGCCTGAACACACACAGATTGTTGTCATCCTGCATGTTCACAAAAACGCATACAGAGTAACAACGTCACGCAAAGTCATAAATTCACTGCAATTCGCAGCAACAATGCGAGCACTACTATCACAAGTAATAGTTAATAAAAGGTTAACAATACCTTTGATGACACTTCTTCTAAACACAGTGCAATACTTTGTGACTAATGAACACAGTTTGATGTGTGTCAGAGCAGCCAAATGCAAGTTAAAGAAATAGAATGCCACCTAGTCAAGCTGTACAATTATGCATGTTGTGTAGGGCATAACAATTGTAACAATCTGGAAACAAAGTTTAACTATTATTTTATAAAAAGGCTGCCAGTTGTTATTCTTCACTCCCACTTACTCCAGCTTTCAAACAGAGGATGTAGTTCTTGACTGCAATGTGAAGGAACCTAGTCTTGTCCTCCACAAGGGCCTCTAGTTCAGCCTGGTCTTCTTCACTGTGCCTGTGCAGTTGACGAAGGTGCCTGGTATGTGTGGGGGTGGGATGCAAGGAGACTGAGTTGGGACATTAATGTACAACAAACACAAACACAAACAATTACACACACTGTAAATACTGTACACACAAACATGCATACGCACATACTGTACAGCTCATACATTGCCCTACAAACACACATGCACACAGAATAATATTCAACAGTAAAAATGTTAGTACAGTGGAACCCGTCTAAGATGGTCACTGTGTTTGGCAGCCGCCTCTCTAAAACAGCCAGCCTCCCTGGCCCCAAATAGCACTAAAGCATTGCAATCTACCTCTGTAGGGCAGCCACCTCTCTATAAAGGTCAGTTAGAACTGGCTCAGTGGCTGTTGTGGAAAGCTCTCATTGTATGTAGACTCAATATGATGGCACACTTTTCGTAACATTATCACAGAGTATCATTGGCAAGTCGAAATTTAACCTTGATGCCTCCGACCTCTCTCCTGCTGTCTTTGATAACTCTGCCGCCTCTTTCTAATGAGAAAAGAGGAAGAGATTCATACAGCTGATGAATCCATTTTGCTGATCAGTGATGGATAAAATATTATCACATATTCACTTGTATCACATCGTGGATTTACACTTTCACATTGCATAGACAGCAAAGCATTTCCTCATGATGATGATGATGAGGATGACAATGAAATAAGTTGCTGTCAATTCACTGTGAATATGTAAAATGGTGATGTGATGTGATGTGAGTAAAATGTAATAGCAAAATGTTTACTTACATTCTTCTACTAATGTGTTATTTCAAATATCCAGAATTATCGAGAAATAAATAAATATTAAACAAATCTATCACCTTTGACTTCCTCAGCAGTTCCTTCTTAGCTTCAAATGTGTTTGACTGCATGTAATGGACAATCCCTTGATACTGTCTGTCAGCGTAACGGGCCAGAGTGATGTAAGCCTTCTCAGGAGGAAGGACACAGTTGGGAGAGGAGGATGGTGTGGCGAGGGCATCTATCAGGTCCACAGCCTGATGGAGAAGGAGGAGAGAAACAGTTGCAGGAAGATGTGAATAAGGTGTGTGTGTGTGCTGTGTGTATGTGTTGTGTGTGCATTGAGTGCTGTGTGTGAGTGTGTGTGTGTGCTGTGTGTATGTGTTGTGAGTGTGTGCATGTGTGCGTGCGTGCATGTATGTGTGTGTGTGTGTGTGTGTGTGTGTGTGTGTGTGTGTGTGTGTGTGTGTGTGTGTGTGTGTGTGTGTGTGTGTGTGTGTGTATGTGTGTGTGTGTACATGTGTGTGCATGTGTGTGTGCGTGTATTTCAGACTAGTTAGTACTCATACCACACACTCACTGGTTGCAAATACTTGGCAAGAATGACGTTTGGATTCTCAGTTCTTGTTTCTGCCAGCCAGCTGCCATAGAGACACAGTGCCCTTGGATACAATTGCATGGCAACCGTATTGTCATGGCACACCTACAATGAATGACAGAACATCACCTTTACCTACTGTACACTGACAGCGTTAAACAGGGCCAGATGGTGCTCAAGTTACCTGCTGTGTTGTAACAGTAATACAGTGCAACAAACAGTGAAATTTGTACAGTACAGGCCTTTAGCCATGAGGCTTCTTTACCAGGCTCCCAGAACATGTACTCCCCTATATGCTATGGCAATGACAGGGGCCGAGGAACATAATGCAGTTGGGGGGGGGGGGGTATTAGGTGGCAAAGCCGGTCGGGCCTATAGCCACTGTTCTCTGGATCCAGATTATTGGGGGGGGGGGGGGGGGGGGGGGCTGTGGCCCCTCAGCCCTATAGGTTCCACCGCCTTTGAATGAGCTGCCTCCACTACACCACATCACAGTGACCAAGAACAGAAGCAAAGCTACGTCTGTAGCCACTTGCTGTCCACACCTGTTCGAGCCTTTGTGTCGTGTCCCTCAATGTCTGCAGTGCTAGGGAGGTCTCCCCAAGAGCCCAGTGTAGCTGGACTTCCTCCAGCTGCTGGCCCCATTGAACCTCCTGCACAACCACCCCACCCACTCCAGGGGGTGGGGCTAACTTAGACATGGAAAAAATGGCTGATTCAGCCAACTGTACAGGATAGTAGAGACAGGATATGGAAGGAGAAGAGATAACACATAACCACATAACTACCTTACACAAAGAAACAGTTTCTGCGACATGACAGTCAATATAACTGGCCCACAGGCGGCGGCGGTCTTCAAGAGAGTTTCCTCTGTATTGCATACCCAAATCAATAACATGCTGAAATGTTCTGGGAAAGGCAGACTGTTCGGAGGAAGTTACTTGTGCATACTACACCCAGTAGATGAAACCCTGAAGCCCCACTCACTTGATACTGCCCCGCCTTCCTAGCCAGCTCGGCCTGCCGCAGTAGGGCGGCTCCAAGGGTGGAGTACAACTCCTCAACAGTCCCCGAGGTGGATGCACCACCACCACCACCACCAGTATCCACCGCCCCATTCTCAGATATCTGCTTCAGTAAGAGACGCAATAGTACACATCGCAGTGCGAGGACAGGCTCCACATGGCGGTAGTCTGCGTCCATCATGGGAAGCCTCTGTTTCCATGGCAACAGAAGGCCCTGGACCTCCCTTTGTCCAGCAAGTATTTGTGCCGTCTCTTCCACTTCGAGGAGAGACTGGAGCTTGGACATGACAGGGTAGAGGAGGGAGGTACTCTCACCTGCTTCCAGCCAGCTAGCGAATACTGATGACCTTGAGGGTGTACGTGTGTGTGTACGTGTGTGTGCGTGCGTGGGTGAGTGTGGTGCACAGTGAAGTGTGAAGAGCAAACATTACTTTCACTACCCGTTGATCCACTTCACGTTACATTAAATCATTTGCAACAAAAAGTAGCAGAAGTATTAGGCTGAGAATCATAAACCTTGCTTATACCGTGGATCCTGTCACTGATGGGACCTGCACAGCCCTCCCACCCCACCGATTGTAGCAGGCTGGTTGGCATGATATCCAGTTATTCACTATGTGCCACTATAAATATGTATCATTGCACCAATAGACTAGCCAAGTTGTGGAGGTCACAGAGATGCTACAAAGCTTCCCAAACTACATGCACCAAAGACCGGCACCACTTACCGTCCCATCATAACGCTCTGGTCCAACTGAAACAACGATTTAGTCCTCACTGCCTCCACTCCTGAGAAGATACAGTGAGCAAAGGAAGGCGTTGAGGGGGGTTGGTGTGAGGGCAGAGGTTGGTCTCCCTCCCTCTCCTCCCACAAAGTGTTCCTCCAAGCAACCTCAAACTGGTATTCCCTCAACTGGATGAGGCAGAAAGGAGAAGAAATGCTGAATGACATGAGGCTAAGTGTTATTACATGTAGGTAGTGGTAGGTAGTCTACTGAGCACCTTAGTAATAGCACCAGGGCTAGTGGATACCCTAGTAGTAGTCCCAGGGCTAGTGGATACCCTAGTAGTAGCCCCAGGGCTAGTGGATACCCTAGTAATAGCCCCAGGGCTAGTGGATGCCTCAGTAGCCCTAGGGATAGTGGGGATCTTAGTAATAGCCCCAGGGCTAGTGGATACCCTAGTAGTAGCCCCAGGGCTAGTGGATACCCTAGTAATAGCCCCAGGGCTAGTGGATGCCTCAGTAGCCCTAGGGATAGTGGGGATCTTAGTAATAGCCCCAGGGCTAGTGGATACCCTAGTAGTAGCCCCAGGGCTAGTGGATACCCTAGTAATAGCCCCAGGGCTAGTGGATGCCTCAGTAGCCCTAGGGATAGTGGGGATCTTAGTAATAGCCCCAGGGCACACGTGCACTTGCACACACACGCACAAAGACATGTATGCATATCCGCACATTCTTCAACTCGTCCACTCTGTTCTGCCTGGTAGCTCCAGAAGTGTGCATCTCACTCAGACTGTACCACCCCAGACTGTGCAGTGCCTAAATTGAAAGGAGGCAGGGTCAAACATGATTCAAACACACAGCATTCAAAGGGTTGCCATGGTTACCTTCACCAATCCTTCTCTCACTCCACTGCCCACAGCGGGTCCATTCATTTCAAGGGCATGGCCACCCAGAGCACGCAGCCACTGCCCCTCATGTTCGTACATCTTCAACTTGTTCTCTCTACTACTGTTGGCACTACCAAATATGGAGTACACGCCATACAAACCGTCTGGCTCACCAATATTACTATAAATATCCACCAGTAGGCTATGAATGTCATTAGCATGTGGTCCTGAAGATATCACAGGACTTGTACTTGTCAGGCAGCCAGAAGCCACGCCCCCTGGCTGTTCCATTGGGGGATCGTCTCCAATGACAACAGAAGCTCCATTTTCTTCCATCTCCCCAACTGCAATCTCAAGACACAGGAGGGAAGTGAGGTGAAGGGAACAGCGCTGTGTTGCCTTGGAGACAGAAAGGTAGTCGATGTCAAGCCAGAAGTTGTTGTCCCAGGCAGTGGGAGGGGAGCGACTGAAAAAGAGGAGGGGAGGGGAGGGGAGGGGAGGGGAGGGAAGGGGAGGGAGGGGAGGGGAGGGGAGGGGAGGGGAGGGAAGGGGAGGGAGGGGAGGGGAGGGAAGGGGAGGGAGGGGAGGGGAGGGGAGGGGAGGGGAGGGGAAGGGAGGGAAGATGAGGTACAGGGAGGGAGGGGAGTGGAGGAGATTATGAAAGGTGAAAAACAGCAGAACAAGGCAGACTTGAAGGAATTTGAGAGAGACACAAGCTGAATGAAGTACGTACAATGACACCATCGCAAAAGCCATTACTGAACATGAATGTTTACAAACACCAAACACACACAAGCACCACAGAGCCTTAATATGTATGACTGCACTATAGAATAATATAAAAGCATATGTACACACTCATGCCTGTATGCTACCTACAGTGCATACCAGGCTCGAATGCAGAAATGCACACTACACACTTGTTACAGAGATGGGGGCAACTGCACTCATGAATTGACCACTGAGAACAGACCTTTTCTTTCCGGTGCTCTTGGGCACTGTCCTCAGGTACATGATGGTCCTGACCATAAGCAGAACTGGTCTGGTGTCCTCAAGAGGAGCAGAACAAGCTGCAGTGAAGAAGTCTCTGAAGGAATCAGAGAAGAGCTTCCTACAGTCCTCTCCTCCATTGACTAGCACGTCATACATGATGAAGGGGAACATGAGCTCACACATTTCAACCTGTATGGATGCGGGGAAAATAGACTGTCCAACAGGCGCCAATTTCGCGTTGCTCTTGTATGCACACACACACGCACACACACACACACACACACACTCAGTGACACACACACACATACACACTCACACACACACACACACACACACACACACACACACACACACGCACACACACACACGCACACCTTGATAGAGGCTATAGGTGTCAGCTGCAGCAGCACTGGGTCTGCCACACAGCTGCTTCCCCTTAGTAGAAAGAGGACCAGCTGTGTCAACCATGAGCCATACTCCTGCAGACAAAACATCACTCTTGAAACCATAAACACTAGAATAGTGCAATAATAGTGTGTGTGTGTGTGTGTGTGTGTGTGTGTGTGTGTGTGTGTGTGTGTGTGTGTGTGTGTGTGTGTGTGTGTGTGTGTGTGTGTGTGTGTGTGTGTGTGTGTGTGTGTGTATGTCATGGAGCATCCAACAATGGACTGTCCAGTGTTCACCCAGCATGAAGACACTACCACTGAGAATCTCCACACCTTCTTTTCCAATCCTCCCCATGGGTTCCACAGAGAGGCCCGGCCAATTGTTCTGGCACTCCCTTCACCTTCCACATCATGCCACTTACGGTCATGAGCAGTTGCCTAGCAACAAAGCAGAACAGGCACAAGCAGCGTTACAATAGGCCAAACAAGTACCTAACAAGTCATCTTTTGTAAGCATGAATTCTGTGCTTCAGACAAGTAGTGAATAACAAGAAAGTACCTTTCCCTTCTTCCTCCCTTTAAAGGGTTCCAGGTAGCAGCACCAGGTCATGTGAGGGTCATGTGACCTCTTCTCAAGCTGACTCAGCACCTTGTCACCTTGGAAGGTGGCCAGTATGGCCTTCAAACTGTCACAACTGGCTTTCACCACCTCAATGCTGTGTAACACATATGGAAGATGCTGCATTATAGATTTCAGTCATATTGTTTCTGTGTGTCCTTTTACATGTATTGGTTGCCCTGCTGCTTAGTGATTTGTTGCCTGGCAACTTGTTGCTTAGTGACTGAATTTTCTACAGCTATACTCACTTACTCTTTATCCACTAGAAGGTCACAGAGGAAATTCAAAACTCTTGCAGTGTGCACCTCATTGGGAGGGAGGCCCAGAGAGGCCAGGGCAGCTGTAGTGACAGATGTGACATATGACACATGTCACATATCACATATTACATACGTACATGACACACATGACAAACATACTGTATAATTAAACTAGAGCCGAAACAAACATCCTTATCCGCAGGATATCCGTTTGGCATGCTACGTACTATCCAGATATCATTATAGCTTGCCAGATACGTAGTGTTGCAGCTGATTCCTCGGTTCACCACCTTCAATCTGGTATTCATTTCAGCGCATACATTACAAGTTTTTGATCAAAACAATTCTTTCTTTGCACAAATTGTACAGTATCTGTATATATTGACTGATTCATTGAAATAAATGAGGGTTTAAAGCAACAGAGGCCATTTTTATGACATCATACGCCCACACAAATATACGAACAAATAAAAAATTATTTATCAAATTTTCAGCTACCGAACGAATATTTGACTATTCAGCTATTCGTTCAACCCTTAGAACTTAAATCAAAGATTACATTGGGTTAAAACTTTAAAAGGCTGTCAACTACAATAGCTGACACAATGGGGGTTAATTACATGACCAATTAATTATTCATCAGATATCCAAATGAACATGGTTCGTGATATCCGGATGTGAATATTTCCTGTCCGCCGCAGCCCAAACTGACGCACCATGTGACATACACAAAATACATATGACACATACAATTAACATACACAATATATTATACATGTGTTCCATGTCATTCATTTGAATAAAGCTACGGACGTAGCTAAAATGAGTGGGCGGTGCCCCTTCCCAGATCCAGTAGGTGAAACAGAAGTGAGTCTGAAGATTCGTCTACAGTGTTTACCAGACAAGGGCCTTCACCTGTACAGTTGTTGCTTCCGCTCAGTTCCGGTAGTGCTACTTGCTTCAGGTCCACACACCCAAGCTCCCCAAGGCATCTGCCACACTCAGCAATGACTGCCTCGCGCTCAGAGCCACTTTCTCCAGCTCCTTCAGCAGTTTTATCCTTTTTGCCTCTTTGCAGCAGGTACTGCAAGAGTTGGACTACGGTCTTATGACTCTCGGACATTACATCTGCAGAGAGGAGGGAGGGAGGGGAGAGGAAGGGGAAGGGGAGAAGGGAGGGAGGAGGAAGGAAGGGAGGGGAGAGGAAGGGAAAAGGGAGAGGGGGAGGGAGGAGGGAGGTAGGGATGGGAGAGAGGGGAGGGAAAATATGTAAAACAGGAATAGTGGCAATGACAGCATTGAAGACTCAAGTGTCCCTGATGCTAAACTTCCACAAAGCACAATAGCAGCTAAAGTGAAGGGATTGTTCTGTGCTTGCCACTAAACATACTACACAGCTCACCAGCATTAATCAGCCTCGCTGCCTCTTCCCTCTCCTCCCTCAACCTCTCCCTCAAACGCTTCAGGCTGTCCACAGTAGACACGGCAGTGTTGCTCTGTTCCTTACTCATCAACTGAGCTATGTCCTATGCACATACGTACAAGAAGCAACAACAACCACTAACAGCAAACATGGGCTGTTCCCTAGGCAACAGCACCCCCCCCCCCCCACACACACACCAGAGAAGCACCACTCAGGGATCAGGGATCAGGGGGTCATTATTAAGACTGGGGAGCCTTTAGCCATAGACTATTCTCCCAGTCGCCCACCACCAGTGGCATATCTACACCAGGGCCCACCAGGGCCCACCAGGGCCCACCAGGGCCTACCAGGGCCCACCAGGTCTACCAGGGCCTATGCCCTGGTCAACTTCCCTTGTGCCCTAGTAAACTAGCCCAACTCGTAGCCTAGTAGTTAATTGAGATGAAGTAGTCAGCATTGGATTTAGCCTCAGAATGCATCTTAGAACACCTAAAATCCTCGATCAATATTTCATTGGGGACATGCCCCCAGGCCCCCCTGAGGTGGTACGTAGCTATGAGGGCCTAGGCTTGAGATGGTAAGCCCAGAGAAACCACCAGGAGCCCGGGTTACTCAAACTTTTAGATACTCCACTGCCCACCACTCACATCCTGCAGAAGTCTTCCTGGTTCGTGCTGCTTCGCTCTGCTCTGTACCGCTGCCAGCTCCTGTAACTCTCCCTCGGCCGGAATGGGGTCAGCCTGGGCCAAGGAACCACTCAGAGGAGAGATGGCACAACTCGTACATAAGGAGTGCAGAAGAGGGGAAGCATGGACCAGCAGGTTGCTCTCGGCAACTGATAGCACTGAGCTGACTATCAGAGGCACATGTCTACTGACTTCCTGTGTGATGAAGCAAAGGTACATACGCACGCAAACACAACAATAAAACACATCCATCTTAATTCATAACCTGTATAAATGACATCCATAATTATATAAAAATTCAGTTTGTTTGTCTGTTCGTCCGTTTGCTCGTGATTCGGGCAAAAACTACTGTGCACAATAATTTGGCAGGTACTAATTTTAGCAATTCTCAAGATTATTATCGTGCATAAAATTTTGAGGGTACAATTTTTAGCAATTTTTGCACTACTCACAAAATTTGCAAAATTTAGAACCTGTTAAAATTAGTAGCCTTTAGGTAGGCAGCTTCCATTGCATAGTTCTGAAAACAGGTAATCAAGTTGCACAAATTGTGTCTATCAATGTAATGTTACTATTCACCTTGGGGGCCACACTGACTGCTGCATCATAAATCACTTTCAGGATGTCAAAACACAGCATGAAGCAGTGCTTCCCTGTTTCCATGGTTTCACTTCCTGTCATGTGACTGTCATGTGGTTTCATTCTCTTTCTCTCGGATGCGATGCAGTTGAGTGTAAAGTGGATAATGGTGTGCACTAAATAGGGCATTGATCCCCCAAGTCCAGTGTGCAAGTCCGCAGCAATGAGTTGCACAAAAAGCAGAAAAGAGACCAGAAGTCGTCGCCGGTTGTGAGAGCAATGGCTGAGGCAGAGTTTGAGGCTGAGGGACAACAAGATGTTCTGCAGACTGTCCTGCTTAGAGGGGGAAAGAGCAAAAAGGAAGGAAGAGGGAGAAATCGTCAAAAGCAAATGCAAATAATGCTATACTGAATACACATACAATTATATATAAATCAGTGCATTGTATTGACAATAATATTATATGAATAGTACACAGTTGTTCTTCGGGGAAGACTCCCTCTGCACTGACATGCAGCTGTCACTTAGGGGAATACCCGGAATCACTCCACTACTCATTTTTTTACCTTGGTCTTGGATAGAGTTGCCACAAGACTGCTGTGCTGAAGTCCATAACATTGGGAGACGTAA
The DNA here is from genome assembly GCA_964019415.1 of Ianthella basta. Classification (NCBI taxonomy): domain Eukaryota; kingdom Metazoa; phylum Porifera; class Demospongiae; order Verongiida; family Ianthellidae; genus Ianthella; species Ianthella basta. The sequence goes on from OZ025888.1 coordinate 5,157,843, forward strand.
CAGAGAGTGGTGTTAATCAGCTTTGAAGTGAAGTATGGAGGATTTGGCTCTGGATCACTAGGTCTGTAGTGGGGATAAGAGAACAAAGCAGTCACGTATATTGTGTGTGTGTGTGTGTGTGTGTGTGTGTGTGTGTGTGTGTGTGTGTGTGTGTGTGTGTGTGTGCGTGTGTGCGTGTGTGTGTGTGTGTGATATGTTACTCAACATGCACAACACACACATGTACATGCAATATTATGCCGTATGGGCTCACAGGAAATACTTGAGATAATCAGAGGAGGTATTATTGTCTTCATAAATGGATGTCAACAGTTCCACCAGAAAGTCATCCATTGACTCCCGAAGAAGAGATGACAACTCCTACACACAAATAAGTGTGACACATGTACACACACACATGCACATGCACACGCACACACACACACACACACACACACACACACACACACAACACACACACAACACACACACACACACACACACACACACACACACACACACACACACACACACACACACACACACACACACACACACACACACACACACACACACACACACACATGCACACACACACCTCTTCTCCAAAGTACTCTGACAACAAGTCGTGACAAACAGAGGCCTGATCCATCTTGCCTGCATCAACGGGAAGCCCCTCCTTCTGACTAGCATAGGTCGTCAAGACAACGAGCATACATCTTGAAAGACAGCCCTTGAGCAACTCCTGGGAAGAAGTGGCACAAAGTCTTTCCGCTACCCTCAACGCATCTCTGTCATTCCTCCAAACCATTACAGGAATCACCTGTTTGGAATACTTCCTGTGTGATTACAGAAGAAGAATTTAAAGACACTCACACTTCAAAGCCAGTATCTACCAGAGACAACATGTTTAGCCACTTACAGAAGAAAGTCCTTCACTAGGTCAATTCCAAACAGCCTGCACGGGAATTCCCCAATGCTAAAGCCATTGCTCAGCCACTTTGTTACCATGGAAACTAAGTGTTCCTCAAGAAACTTCTCCTTTGTAGTGTACCCCAAACACATAGCAACCTGACACAGCATCTGGATGAAGAGGTGGATTAAGTGGGATTAAGTGGGAGAGAGAGAGATTAAGTGGGGGTTAAGTGGGAGAGAGGTGAATCAAGCGAGGTTAAGTGGGAGGGAGGCGCAAACCATAGTCCACAACAGGATTACAGGTACAGTGGATTCTACAGCACAAACACGCGTGTACAGTCAAACACACGCACAAGGACCAGCTAAGGCCTTGCCCCTGGCTTGACTGGCCAAATGCTATACATAGACCTGGAGGTCGTTGGTTCTTTCCAGTTGGCTGCTATTTCTCCCATCCCTCACGTTTCTAACCTCATGCGTATACTGTGGTTCTCCAATTTGTCTTCCATTTACATCACCACAGTACACAGACCATCTCTATTAATATGCTACCTATGTATAATTATACATACATAGTACTATAAGTACAGCATTATTACAGTATAAACACACTACTACTGTGTCATACCAACCTTGTTCACCACACTCAGTTCCACCTGACGTCTCCCAAGAGCAGTCAGTACTGTCCACAGCACTGGGCACTCGCAAGCACTGCTCACAGCCATGATGGATTGAAAGGTTGCTAGGCGACTGGACATGTTGTTAAACGACTCATCCTCTTCGCTCAATCGATCCATTTCAGTCTGAAGGAAGGGTAGGGGAGGGGGGAGGGGCACATCAGACTACCCTCCAGCCAGACCCTTCCTACCATGAGGGTTTAGCACGCTAGACCCTCCCTCACATAAGGTAAGGAGAGTCTAGCATGCTAGACTACCCTCCAGCCAGTCTAGCACACTAGACCCTCCTTACCACACAGTACGTAAGGAGGGTCTAGCATACTAGACTGCACATGTGCGGCAATATCAGATCCACTTATGAAGCAGTTCATGTTTCAGGAGCATGCATTGACATCCATGAGTCTTCTTCACCATTCACTCACATCCAGGGCTTCAGGGGGTGTGGAGAAGACATGCATGACGGCAGCAAACAGAGCCTCTTGTGCAGACCTCGAGAGTGGTTGGTGCTGTGTAGTGTCACAACCGGTTATGACCGGTTGAAACAGGACTGGGATGAGACGGGCCACTTTCATGCACACTTGATGGTCGCTGTCTTTGAGGAAGGAGAGGAGAGCATCCTTCAGGGAGACTGCCAATGTTGCATCACCAGGAGGAAGCACTGGAAGATGAAGAACAGAGGAATCAAACAGGTTAACTGCACAGCCACTGGATGAGGAGACAGGTTATGAAAGTGAGAGTGAACAAGTACTTAATACTGCAGTCAATTGCAAACTGTAATTCACTAAAATTCCTGATCTCCTCTCCCTTTCATTCTCGGAGCTCCCATCTTACCTACCTCTCCACTCCCTTCATCTATCTCTTTTCTCCCTCCCTCCCTCTCTCTCCCACTCTCCCTTCTTCTCTCCTCCTCCCCTTCCTCCCCCCTCCTCCTCCCTCTCTCCACCTCCTTCCTTCCCTCTCCCCTACCTCTCCCTTCCTCCTCTCGCTCTCCTCCTCCCCTCCCTCTCCCCTCCTCCTCCCTCTCCCCTCCTCCTCCCTCTCCCCTCCTTCCCTCCCTCTCTCTTCCTCACCTTCCCCCTCCCCTCCCTCCTCACCTTCCCTCTCCCTCTTCCTCCTCCTCTGACTAATGACCATCCAACTACTTGCTGGGTCCACCAAGAGGTAGGCGTGTACACACTCCACCAACTTCAGCCTCAATGATGGAGACAAGTGACCTTCACGGTAAAATGTCCTATTGCCATGGAAACATATCCATAAATACTTTTCACGCAAGTGCTATCTTACCTGTGTCACAAGCAGAAACCATTATCAGCTGACTCTCAGAAGATTCATTAACTGCCTCATTAGAAGACACACGCATGCACACTCACTCACCAGAAAGCAGACAATAACTTCTGGCAGAGTTCAGTACAGTATTCAGAGGAAGGTTCTCCCAGGGCAGCAAGGTGACGGGCTGAGGATTGAAGGGCAGTAAGGCAGCAGGCAGACACTGTGGGGTCCCGACTGTGGGCTGCGAGGAGGTTCCTGCAATTAGGGGAAGTCGGCATGGGAACTGTAAATCACAGGCAAAGCCAAACATCCATATCACCTTCACCATCCCAACATCACTCTCACACCTTCACCATCCCAACATCACCCTCACACCTTCACCATCCCAACATCACCCTCACACCTTCACCACCCCAACATCACCCTCACACCTTTACCATCCCAACATCACCCTCACACCTTCACCATCCCAACATCACCCTCACACCTTTACCATCCCAACATCACCCTCACACCTTCACCATCCCAACATCACCCTCACACCTTTACCATCCCACTACCACACCTACGACCTCCATGTATTCCACACTCAACAGAAGAGCCCCTGTCATAGTCTTGCGTAGCCAGACTGCTTTCCAGGGGGAAAGGGTCTGGTACATTGCCTATGCACCGCTTGTGCAGAGACCCCCAGGAACTATGGGGTGATAATTGCATTCTATGCCCACACGTTACTAGGCAACCGCCCGCCTACAACTACCGGTGTTGCGCAAGCTGTGGCAACAAAGGCCATGATTCGTTCGGCACTGCATTTTTAGCCTTCGCAGATCAAGCTATTTCGCTTTGCAAAGCCTTTTCGTAGCAGCTTGCTGCAAGCTAATCGCGTTGTGGCCTTCATTGCCACGGCTTGTGCAACACCGGTTGCCTGGTAACACGTGGGCAAGAATGCAATTATCACCCCCTAGTTCCGGGGGGGTCTCTGCACGAGTGGCGCATAGGCAATGTACCAGACCCTTTCCCCCTGGAAAGTGGTCTGGCTACTCGAGACTACCCTGTCCAGCCACTAAGACACCACGCAGACCACACATTTGACAAGTTGTGAGTCTAACAACCTTATTCCATCCAACACAGCCTCCAGATCTGTAAGGCTGAGTCCTGCCCTGCACTCAAGGAGTTCAGCGGCACTCAGCACCACTTGGACACCATGTGGGTCTGCCAGGTTGAGGGACTGGACAGGAGAGGAGGGCAGAGGGGAGAGGACAGTGGAGATGAAGGACAAGAGCAATTTGATGAGAGAGGCAGAGAGAAGGAAGGGAGGCTATTGAAATCACACGGGAGCATGCACACACGCACGCATGCACACACACACACACACACACACACACACACACACACACACACACACACACACACACACACACACACACACACACACACACACGCACACACATGCACGTGCGCACACACAGGGTGATGACAATAATTCTACTGTATGTGCAACAGTCACTGAAAGATTAACTGGCAGTGTGACACAGACACAAAAAACATCACATGTCACTGGTGACAAAACAACAATACGTGTGCAAGACTGTCACTTCACACTAATGACATTCTACAGGTACTGTGCCTGTAAGAGCTGCACATTACTGGTATACGCACATTACTGGTATACGCACATTACTGGTGTACGCACATTACTGGTATACGCACATTACTGGTATACGCACATTACTGGTATACGCACATTACTGGTATACGCACATTACTGGTATACGCACATTACTGGTATACGCACATTACTGGTGTACGCACATTACTGGTATACGCACATTACTGGTGTACGCACATTACTGGTATACGCACATTACTGGTATACGCACATTACTGGTATACGCACATTACTGGTGTACGCACATTACTGGTATACGCACATTACTGGTATACGCACATTACTGGTATACGCACATTACTGGTATACGCACATTACTGGTATACGCACATTACTGGTATACGCACATTACTGGTGTACGCACATTACTGGTGTACGCACATTACTGGTGTACGCACATTACTGGTATACGCACATTACTGGTATACGCACATTACTGGTATACGCACATTACTGGTATACGCACATTACTGGTGTACGCACATTACTGGTGTACGCACATTACTGGTGTACGCACATTACTGGTATACGCACATTACTGGTGTACGCACATTACTGGTGTACGCACATTACTGGTGTACGCACATTACTGGTATACGCACATTACTGGTATACGCACATTACTGGTGTACGCACATTACTGGTATACGCACATTACTGGTGTACGCACATTACTGGTGTACGCACATTACTGGTGTACGCACATTACTGGTATACGCACATTACTGGTGTACGCACATTACTGGTATACGCACATTACTGGTGTACGCACATTACTGGTGTACGCACATTACTGGTGTACGCACATTACTGGTGTACGCACATTACTGGTATACGCACATTACTGGTATACGCACATTACTGGTATACGCACATTACTGGTATACGCACATTACTGGTATACGCACATTACTGGTGTACGCACATTACTGGTGTACGCACATTACTGGTGTACGCACATTACTGGTATACGCACATTACTGGTATACGCACATTACTGGTATACGCACATTACTGGTATACGCACATTACTGGTATACGCACATTACTGGTATACGCACATTACTGGTATACGCACATTACTGGTGTACGCACATTACTGGTGTACAGTATGCACAAACCTTTAACTGCGCTTGTGCTTTCACCCGATTTCATCGTCGAAGTGGTCGGCAGCCGAGAGTCTACATCCATCAAGTCAAACCCATCATGGTTCCGTGTGCTGGTAGATGAGTTTGATGTGTGTACGGAAGAGTCAGCACTATAGGCACCAACCTCTCCTTGCTGGGAGTCTTTGGATGGAGGAAACCACTGCATGTGGGGGGATGGGAAGGGAAGGGGAGGGGAGGGCAGAGCTGTGTGTGTGTGTGTGTGTGTGTGTGTGTGTGTGTGTGTGTGTGTGTGTGTGTGTGTGTGTGTGTGTGTGTGTGTGTGTGTGTGTGTGTGTGTGTGTGTGTGTGTGTGTGTGTGTGTGTGTGTGTGTGTGTGTGTGTGTGTGTGGCTTTTGTTGTGTGTGGGAGGTGACACGTAGAAAGATAAGGAAGGTGATAATGCTAGTAAAAACATACAGTACACACCATCGGGTACAAGAAGAGAGCACTGAAGGAGGTACCACAAACGCTGTGCACACAAACCTTTCCCTTTGCAATCTGCTCGACAACATCCACCAGACCTTTTGGAACACATTCTGCTATCAAACCAGAAATGGTGGCTGCACTGTCAGCAGTTTTAAGTGGCAAGTTGAAACACAGTCCGGATGTAAACATGGGCATTAAGTTATTCAAAATGGACGCCACAAGCTGGTGCCTGGTTTTTGATTCCATGTCACTCCACTCCTTACTCTTCAGCCCCTTCACAATACTGTCAAGGAGGAGAGTTAACTTCTTCACAGCTGGAAGGTCAGTCAGGCCGGAGCCCTCCTCGTGGTTGCATAGCAACAGCAGATAGGCAGACAACACAATGAGACTACAGTGGTGAGCCTGCAACTTGATCAGTTCAGCCGTCATCAGCATTCTCTCTCCTTCACCAGGCTGGAGAGACCTCTGCAAAGTGGAGGAGATTCAACAATGAGACATTGACACCATGACAACACATTTGTGAGAATGGATTGTTTGGAGCCATCACGTAGCAAAGTAGGGTAAATTGGAGAGATGCTTTGAACTCGAGGGTCTTCGTCAGTCACAGAACTGAAGTATACAGAGAAAATTGACTGATGAAGGCCCTCGAGGTCGAAACATCTCACCTATATGCCCTACTTTGCTACGTGCTTGCTCAACATCAATCCCATTTCTGTTCCATGCAACACTGCCGCATGAGTCTCTGTCGCTTCAAACACATTTGCACTACAGAACATACGTATGAGGAAAGGAGTCTTGAGTGTGAATCACATGGTACGATTGTCAAGAAATGCAAGACATTTTGGCCTCAAAAGGTCTCTTCAGTTACGATACACAAAATAGTTAGATAAATTTGGGGTTGGGTTGATCATAGATAGTAAAAACCACAGGGATTGGCAACTCCGCAATTGCACAATATTCATGCGTGTTGCGGCGATAATATGCGTGACGTCATCGCCCGTTCTTTTTTTGTAGGCGTTGCGTAAGTGTCATAGACTTGTGCCTAAGGAAGTCCCAAAAAAGGTTTTGCCCGCTTCGGAACGTCACAAACACCGCGTTCTCTTCCGTTTCTTTCGAGGCTGAGTCAGTTCTTTGCCGGATATTATGATAAACGGACATATCCTCTACAGATTCACGCAAGAACGAAGATCATCGGACCTCATATACCTTAGTATCTGTTTCCACCGTTAACCTTGTGGGCTAACAGATTTTCGACGATATTGCCCGTGAAATCTCTTTCAAAGGTAATGTTTGCCGCTTATTATGATAATTTGATTTGCTTTGTAACCAGAACATTCAAAGTTAGGAAGGTTTTCTTCTTAGTCGCTGAGAATTTGTTGCCACAAATTCTACAGTCGCTTGTGCATCGTTTTACGAAGTTACTAGCTATTGGTTGCTTCTTTCTATCTCTGTGTAGATAAATATGTTTGAGAATAGAAACCTTGGTAGTCTCATAAACAGTAACAGTCAAACAACACGCGAGATTCGAAGAAAATAAGAGAAAGGGATATTTTCGGCGCCCACGCATGGTCAACACGCATGAATACACGGTGTCATACATTTATATTATTGTAACGCTTAATATCATGTATAAATTTAATGTTTCCAATCCCTGTGGTTTTTACTATCTATGGGTTGATTGATCTCTTCTGTATTTTTGCAAATTCCAGCCTTACGCAGGATAGGCTCAGCACACTCTGTTGAGGTGGTTGGAACACGTGATAAAGTGTAGCACACATTCTTGCTTCAGATGTGTGACTAATTTCGACGCTTACCCTAACCCGTATAAATTAGGAACTAACAAACTTAACTCAGTACACAATGATGTTGACACCAACACAACAAATCTACTTTCCCAGACTGTGTGCAATAAGGCATAAGGTTGGGCTGTATGGAAAATACACTACCTCCTGTTCTGCTTGCTTCAGCAGCTCCAAAGCCACAGCATCCAGCCGAGCCAGAAGAGAGGAACAGAGGCATGGGACTGGTTTCTCCCTACAGCAGGGGAGGAGGATAATGTGATTCAACACCAGAGATTGACACACAACCTTAAAGATATTAACTCAATCTGCAGAACAATACCTCCAACTGATTGTCACCAATTGAGTAGAGTTTTACTATGACCTCATGCCTACATTGTTACTATGAGACCAATGCTTGATGCTGTTGCTAAGAGACCAACACTTAACGCTGCCGCAAAGAGGCCAATACTTCATGCTGTTGCCAAGCAACTCATACGCTGTACTTCATGCTGTTGCCAAGCAACTCATACACTATACTTAGTGCTGTTGCTAAGCAACTCATACACTAGGAGCACACAATAACATCTCCAGCTGACTGCTTAGACAGTCTCCTCTCAATTCTCCACCGTACCTGATATGTCTTTTTGACACTCTATCAACCCACCACAACTCAACCTCCCTGTGACCTGTTCCTCTTTTGGCCAAAAAGCTTTCAGCTTTGCAGGTGCTTTGATGTGGCAACCCTACCAAGCCAAGTTTGAGTGTGAAAAGACTTTCCTACTTTCTGCAAACTGTTCAATGAAAGACCTATTTTTTGTTCCATAAACATTTTTCATGAAGTACCCCGGTATACATTTCTTTGCCCTTTTCACATGTATAGATGACCGTACAATTATTAAATTTTCATTCCTTTTAACCTCACATCTGACTGATGTATCTAACTCAACTCCCAGCTGCAAGCTGAGAAACACCGCTCCACCTACAGCACGGTGATGGAATTGCTTCAATGCCGCCTCAGCTTTGCCCTCCTGCGCTCAGCTATCACATGCCTCAGGAGTGCAAGGTCATTCTTTCATCACCCGGGTCACATTGACATGAGCGTCGTGGACCGTGCAATGTCTGAGGGCCGGGTGGAGCGTGATTAACTAATGACTTTCTGACAATACATAATCTTGTTATTTGCCACTTTTGTTGACTTCATTACCATTCACTCTGCTTTAATCATGTTATAGTACTTCTATCTGCAAAATGGCCTCACAGTCATTACAGCTCAACAAGTCTTTTCCCACGTACTGTATGCATCCTTTACATTGACCTCATCCCACCCTTTTCTCCTTTTACTTTGTGGGTGCCTTTGGAATAGCCTCAGGCTAGTGGCTCTCCCATGCCAAATAAGATTACCCAACCTAACCTAATTGGGGCATGAGAAAGGGCTGGGGCAGGAACTGGGATGTCCTACAACCACACACATTGCCTATCTACCGCCAGGAGGAGATGGTTCAAAGCAAAGGAGTGTTTGAAGTAGGTATCCCAATTCAGGTACAAATTCAAAATGAAACTTGAATGTGCAAGGTATGTCAGGATTGGCCAGTGAGGTGCTTTGATGTGGTATGCCTCAAGTGATCAGATACACCAACACATGGTCAAAGAGAAAGTGGTAATATTTCTTTTGACATGAGAGAGAGAGAGGCAGGTCTCACAGATGCCATACCAAAGGGTACTGAATGGGAATTGAAAGTGTGCAGCTGCTTTGACTTAACCGGCAATGTATTGATGTGCCAAAGGTGACATAAGACAGTTTATGTGTGCATACGTACGTATACATGACATGGATGTAGACAACACACACACACACACACACACACACACACACACACACACACACACACACACACACAGACAGACAGACAGGTTCACACACACACACACACGCATGCACGCACAAACACACACACACATGCATGCACACTTATATGCACGCATGCACACACGCATGCACACACGCATGCACGCACGCACGCACAAACACACACACAAACACACACACACACACACACACACACACACACACACACACACACACACACACACACACACACACACACACACACACACACACACACACACACACACACACACAGGAAGGGGAGAGAGAAGCACTCCATTATCAGGTCAAGTCTAGAACCAATCACTAGTGGCCTTAATTGGGTCATGCCCATAGCAGTGTGACCCATGAACCCTATTGTTTAGTTGCCATGGTAACGCACTAACACACCCTACACAGCACTTACTAGTCACTCCAAACAAGGAAGACAGTGGTAAAGAAGGAAAACCTTACAATTCTCTGTTTATGCCAAACTAGATTCATGTGGTCACCTGCTAGCGTTAGCCAGACTGCCACAATACAGCCATATTCAATTACAGATGCTGCCTGTAGCCATGGCATTGCTAGGCAACCATAAGACTCTACATATTGTTTCCACACCCAGTACACAAAGAAACTGGAACAGAGCCTGGTGTGAGGAACATGCTCCTCAAACAAGATGATGCAACTGACTGAATGGCTACCATTCCGCATCCATATAGTATCACAGACTACCATCTCTCTGATGTTGGGTATACTTGGATATTGATTTGAAGCTCACAGTTCTTCTTGACATGTGATAGGTTAGCTTTAACACAACAACCATTGTTTGTGGGGTTAACTTCCTTCAAAATTAAATAAACAGGGCACATGATCAAAGGGTTAACTGTCTTGAACAAAGGGTTAATGATCTCATGGCCCACTGTGCTGATGTAATCTGAAGACAGCCGAGTCAGCAAAACGGTTTAGCCATCAACACATACTGTTCACCATTCAACTGAATAGAGACACCATGTCTACAAGCACAAACACATGGAGGCAAGGTGTCACTAAAGAACTCTGTGTGAGGCTAAGAATCAACCACATCACAGTAGGGAAGCTAGACCAGATGGGGGAGGAACCAGCTGGCAGTTGAAACAAGGGTGAGACTGCCCATTTCAGTCAGGCTAGTGCAGTTTTCAAAGTACTTGCAATGTACAACAGAAGGATATGTTATGTGACTGTGTGCTCAGAGGAATGAGAACAGCAGGGGTATGAATGAAGGTCAATGAATTCACTTATGATCAAGATTGAGACTGATAGTTATGTATGTGCGTGGAATTTATTGTATATCAAAACACTTACATGTGGACATCATGTGACTTGGACATGGTTTCATTGGGCACCAGCAGAGGAGGCTGAAGTGTGTGTGTGTGTGTGTATGTGTGTAAGATGAGAGATGAGAGATTTGTCACTATTATTAGCTCAACTAAGTGGCTACTAAATATAGGCTGTTTACAGCTTAACCCTTTAATGTAAGGCTTCCCACAGAACATTCAGCTGTACACAACTATCTCATACCACATAATTGGCCCATCCAGTTACAACTGGTGCTGACTAGTGCAAAGGTGGGTGGTGTGGTGGCATAAACACACACACCACCACCACCACCAAGACTTAATGGACACAAATGGCAAATTTAACCCTTTGCTACTGCCCCCAATTAGCGGCAAATTGCCCCAACACAACACACCATAGTCAATTAAGAGCAGACACACAACCAGTTCCAATAGGCATCACCAATTACACACACTTTGAAAACTGTTCACATTAAGAGCACATCAAAGGGTTAATGTTAAATCATGGTCCATTCATGTACGTATGCTGTCAAAGACATTAGTTTCCACAGGAACAATGCAACATTACAATGTTAACTTGCCTTATCATCGAAAGTGGAGGCTAGATAGAGGTTTTCAATTTGGGAGCGTCCGTTACTTCCTTTGTCTGCAAAGGTGTCCTCTCTGCATGGTGAAATGGGGTTAAGGAGGGGGTAGACAGTGGAATGGTGGTATGTTAAGTGAATTCTTGTCATGAGAAATCACTCAGATCAAGGCAAGAGTAATTGAATATAGTGTACGCATGTGCACGTGCATGTGTGTGTGTGTGGTGTGTGTGTGTGTGTGTGTGTGTATGTGTGTGTGTATGTGTGTGTGTGTGTGTGTGTGTGTGTATGTGTTTGTGTGTATGTGTGTGTGTGTGTGTGTATGCATGTGTGGGGGGTTAGGGTGTGGGTGTGGTGTGTGGGTGTGTGGATGTGTGTGTGCATGATTGTATGTTGTGTCACCTGTACGGTGCAGTGTTCACAAACCTGTCCTCCCACTGACAGCTGCACTGAACCACATTAGCGACACTGCAGGTGCGCTGAGTTAAAGCCACCAACACAAGAGCAAGGTCCACCGGAGATGACCTATGTACGTATGGCGTATAAACACACACCGCAACAACTCGGCACATCAAAGGACACCTAGTACACACAGTAACATGTACACACATCACTTGTGCATACAAAACACCTCCAACTACATATTTCTGCAAACAAACATACACAAACTTTCTTACTGTAATGTATACACATCGCAACACTGCAATATTGATGGTGCACATCTAAAGTATGTACGTATGTATGTACGTCTGTCTGGAGTGAGTGATGTCATAATGTCACCTTTCATGTAGTTGGCAGTCATTTCTCCTCCTTCTTCCTGTCACCTCATCAAGCTCTTCCACAGGAAGTAGGAACTGGATGAGCTGGTTGCGCAACACAAACCGTGTGCGCTGCTGTGAGGAAGAAGTGACCCCATGTCCACAATCTTCAGGAAGAGCAGTGCTCCTTAGGTACTCAGTAAGGAAAGCAATATGCCAACTGTGGAGGAAGGGGACAGAGTAGAAGGTGTTCATCTTCTCCAGTCATAGAGTAGGCTATGACAATCTTGAATGTCTTCAGTAGTATGGTCTGTGCATGTGCCGTAGTGTGTGTACGTGTGTGTGTGTGTGTGTGTGCGTGTGCGCGTGTGTGAGTGTGTGTATGTGAGTGCATGCATGTTTACAATGTGTACAGTGCATGTTTCATGGTGGGGGGGGGAGGGGGACATGGGAGTACCTTGAGCATGGTGAGAATCCTGGTACAAACAGTTTCCATACTTCATGGTCAGTGTTCTGTGCAATGCCAGCCTAAAGGGCAGTAAGGCAAGTGCTCACTGCAATATTAACAAAACACACCTACATTGAGTTGCCATGGTAACCAAACAAATACTAGTTACACAGTTGCTATGACAACCAAACACATGCTGTGGTAACATGCTGATACAAGTACAGGTTTGCACAGTGGCAGCAGGGCTAGGGTGAATGTGAGGAATGCCCATGTGTGGGAAAATAGCAAACGTGTGCACACACACACACACACACACACACACACACACACACACACACACACACACACACACACACACACACACACACACACACACACACACACACACACACACACACAAATCAATCTTCTCATTTCTTCTCAGTTTACATCAGCTCCGCTCTCTCACGCCACACACCACACACACGTACGTACGTACATACATACAAACACACCATTAATAAGACACCCACACCAGTTGTTTACAAAAGGTGTGTTATGAAAGCATCAACCAACTAGCAGCTGTCAAGTGTGTGGGAAGTTTATTCAGTCACAAAGGGTTAAAGCCACGTCAGCAGTGACGATCAACAACATGTGGCACTGAGCCAAAGTGTCAAATTGGAATAGCTGTGAGTAAATGGAGTGCGGCTTACATTACAGACCCAGTTACATAAAGCTCTTTCAATATACGAAGACAGTCAATGTACATTTGACTGTACATTGAACTGGAAAATACATCATTGTCTGTTAAGAGCTAGAGTAGCTTATGTCAGTGTTGTAGAGGTTAATTGCTGTATGCAGTAAATGTAATGTACACAGTACCTCAATAGGAGCTACATAGTTTGCAACACAGGTGTCGTGAATGGCATTGCCTACGGCTCACCTCTTAGGTCTCACTTTGGCATGGCAACCGCAATTATCTAACAGTTTAGGTCACCAGCTTACCATGCTAAGAAAGGTCAAAGTTCAGAGGTGAGTCGCAAGTCAAATGACATTCATGACATTCATGACAACCATTTTGCAAAACGCTAGTAGCAGGAAACAGTCGTTGAAACATGAGTAAGCTTTGACCACGAGGGTCTTTAACAGCTGTGCACTAATAGCTTGCTGCTGATAAAGACTTACATATACAGTCAAAGTCGTTTGCATGCACACACCAATGCAACTACTTCTTTGAAGCGAATCTCAGTTGTAGCAAAGCTGCTTTAGCTAGGATAGGCTTTCCTTGCTTTGCTGAACGCATTACCACCCAGCATTGTCCTGTACAACCACAGGACAGGGAGGTCGACTTTGAAGGGAGCCAGCAGAGTACTTGCATGTAGATACACAGATACAAGTGGCAGGCTGGAAGGTGGTCAGCCAATCAGTTTGAAGAGTAATTTCATTGGACAGTTTTGAATGGCTTGTGTGTGATGTAAGAACTGTGACACCTGTTGCTACGTACTACACCCTATTCCACAAGGCACCAGGGCACTTGTGAAGAGACTAATCCTTCATACCCCTACCTCGCTTCACACTCCAGGCACGTTCGCGTGTGCCTATTCATTGTGCACACTCAGCACCAGATAACTGGTGTGTGAGATGTGGGGTGTGGAATACAGGTAACACCATCTCAAATGGGCCGCCTTGTACAATTTGATATGGCCTTCACAGGTGAATACACTCCACACTGGAGAGAGACAGTAGGCACTTCCTACCGATGGAGCTAACAAAGCATCACCACATGCCTGATAACAAGACAACGGCACATCCAAACATGTGTCATTCTTTCTGTTACAAACTGTTCAATGGAGCAAACAATGTGTGCCTGTTCACCCCTAATTGGGCAAGGGACCAACGACAATGAAAGAGACACAAGTGATGTGGCAGCCGAAACAGTGACACTAGTTTCTTGTGGTAGAGAGTCACAAAATGTGCCAGCTCGACACTTTCAGTGTGCAAGTGTGCAGTTTTACACTACTGTTGGGATTAAGGCTATGATGCAGTTTGTGACCATATATGGAAAACATACCTCTCTTCTGTGTCAAGTGAAATAACCACTTGGCATTATTTTGATGCAACAGTAGTGCTGAAGTACCGTGGTTGACTGTAGTTGTTGAAACACCATACATGAATCACCTTGTTCTCTAAGCATCAGTATGTCTCACACTGTTTGCTGTTAGGCATCAGGCTGGTGACATCAGTGATGGCACAGACACAACGCAGGGAATAGCATGCATCCTTACAAACCGGTAATGTGCGTCTAATGAATGTAGTGGCATCTCTCTATTCTGGACATGGTCTAAGGCAGTTTGGGACAGACCCAAGTGTCCTCATTAGAGAGGTGTCCATATTTCAGAGGTAGACTTGTACACATCTCTATGTAGCTGGGACAGCAGGCACTGTCCTCATTAGAGAAGTGTCCTGAATTCAGGGTGTTCCCCTTATAAGGAGGTTCACTGAGCCTATGTAAGTCTACAACACGGTACATTGGAGCTATTGAGATATTCTGTGCACAATAAAATTCGTACCTAGCCAAAATCATTCACACACACATCATCATTCATTCACACACACATCTTCGCTGTGAAGAAGAACAGAGCATCTGGTCGAAACATCGGCAAGGTTTTCAACCCTGTTGTGAAGCTGGTATCAGAGAACCAACCCTTTCACACACACATATTGTAGGTGCGCAAGCAGCTACCACACATCAGTGGTGAGCGCAGCGGTATCATTGTCAGAAGGACAGATGGAAAGACTACTGTATCACTGATGTATTGTGATTGCACCAGCAATGCTGTAGATGGTACCTTAAGCATTGCAGTCAGCAGCTGAAAGCCCTCTTCTTCACAGCTGTGGACATTCAGTATCCTGCACACGGGGTATGTGTGTATGTATGTATGTAGGAGTGGACAGGGCAGGAGTTTGGAAAGGGGAAGGGAGGGGAGAGGAGTGGAGAGGGGAGGGGAGTGGAGAGGGGAGAGGAGGAAGGAGTTTGGAAAGGGGAGGGGGAGGGGAGAGGAATGGAGAGGGGAGAGGAGGAAGGAGTTTGGAAAGGGGAGGGGGAAGGAAGAGGAGTTGAGAGGGGAGGGAAGGGGAGGTGAGGTGAGGGGGGATGTGAGTGCAGGGCCAACATGACCACACAAACAAAATGCCATGTCAGAGTAGGAAAAGAACTCCAGCCAATGGCACAAAAGTGTATACGCAGTTAACTTTGTTGCCTTCTTCATTTCACACAAAGGCCATACAAACCCCATCCTTCCCGGCTACATATAATATAGCATGTTCAATTGTAACCGATCAGCTACAATAGATCACAATGGCTTCTGACATACAAGTTAACCGGTAGCATCAATGGTATTTCATTTAAACCAGATAAAACATTACGTACAGTCCACAATGGCTTCTACTGCTTACGTAGGTAAGTAGTCCCATCCCATAGTACGCACGACTCTGGACACTGATGTGGGGGGGTGGCACTCTATTTGATTTGGCATGACAATTGTCACACAAACCAAATTTACAAGCTAAATGACACACAGTGACAACTCTTTATTCTGGATGACAGTTTGGGACAGGCCCAAATGCCTTGATTGGAGAGGTGTCCTTATTTCAGAGGTAGTTTTACACGTCTCTATGTAGCTGGGACAGTAGGCACTGTCCTCATTAGAGAGGTGTCCTTATTTCAGAGGTAGTTTTACACATCTCTATGTAGCTGGGACAGTAGGCACTGTCCTCATTAGAGAGGTGTCCTTATTTCAGAGGTAGTTTTACACATCTCTATGTAGCTGGGACAGTAGGCACTGTCCTCATTAGAGAGGTGTCCTTATTTCAGAGGTAGTTTTACACATCTCTATGTAGCTGGGACAGTAGGCACTGTCCTCATTAGAGAGGGGTCCTTATTTCAGAGTGCCCATTACAAGAGAACACAAATTAGTACAAACCATAACTCACCTAATTGTACAAGACCATATGAGACTCCACAAAGTGGCACATCTCACCATCTGATGCTGTTTCCACTTCAGGTTCCTTACATTGAAACCTAAAATGGGACACAAACTCACACCTGATAATACAACAATGAACTGTGCAGCAGTCATTGGCCCAACATCAACAAACACTACGTACATCCAAGCAAAGAGTATCATTGATCCAAGGGGGAGAGTGAAAGAGAGCTGCGTAACACAAGAAGCCACATCGTGAATGACCCCCATTCAGACACAGCACACGGTGGCCATAGAACTGCTCCTTGGAATATCACAGACACCCATCTTCAGACGTACATACATACGTAATATCCCACTTGTAAGTATTGACAAAAACATACACAGATGAATGTACAATTGAGTATATGGAAAACAACCGTAATGGGGCGGGGTAGGGGGGGACAATGACTCAGAGTTAAAGTAGAAACTAGAAATTCTCCAGTTCTACAGATGTGGCATTCTGTTTGTCACATCAGCAATCTGACACTTATTGTGATGCTGATTCAATGATAAAATTACTCTCAACCAATTGCATGACCTGTGTCATCCAGGCACATTGGGGCAGGCTCAAGTGTCCTGATTAGAGAGGTGTCCATATTTCAGAGGTAGTTTTGTACACATCTCAATGTAGCTGGGACAGTAGGCACTGTCCTCATTAGAGAGGTGTCCATATTTCAGAGGTAGTTTTGTACACATCTCTATGTAGCTGGGACAGTAGGCACTGTCCTCATTAGAGAGGAATCCTGGAGGAGGTTTCACTGCACTGCAACTAGTTGGCACAGTGTCTCAAAAGGAATGTGATGTAAAAGCCACAAGTGACATGAAGAAACAACATCCACACGTGAGTATACAACGATACTGTACTACATGGCAGTACATGCATGTACACATACATACTACATAGTTTCATGTACAAATTACTGTAGTACTTGGAGAAACCTGTGGCTGACTGTAATTCAGCGTGTGGCCACCACTTTGAACCAAATGTACCACCACACACAGTAACACTGACAGGCATACGTATGTCATACAGCGTAGGACTGCTTCAAAGCCAAGCTGAGGAGTGCTGGCATGTTGGGTCCCGCCTAGGCGCCACTGAGGTGTGTGCAAACAACAGGTGACATTACATCGCAGCCACCTTGGCTGGTGGTTGCCATAAAGCAGGCAAACAAATAATCAGGGTCATTGTGATGAAGCAACTAAATCTAATTATCACACATACACACACGCACACATCTGCATGAGCAAAGATAAGACCATTATCCCAATGAAGTCAAAACAGGCACTGACACACCACCCCTCCAATTCATCTTTCCATCATTCTGAGCTCATGTAAGCTCTTTCCCTGTCTCTTTCACACACCTTGCACCCATTCCCATAAACACAATAGCGATTTCAATTTTCCCTATTCACAGGAGCACCAATAGTTTGTATACTTTTCAAACTTCAAAGAGTAAGGTTCAAAGGTGACTGCTTGAAGTGCAGCTGTTAAACTGCCACGAATGTTATATACTCAGTCTCACCATGGCACAAAGCAGCTGAGGTCAAGCATTTCACAGTCCACCCGACTACCTCTGGTCTGAGCAGTGAGGTGAACAACAAACTGTACATGTCACAGAACACAGTACATAAACATAGTAAGTATTACAATACAATATACTGCTCTAGTATTCACCCACACAAAACGTATAACAACCTTTTCACTTCTGCCTCCATTTTATGTAACACTTCCAAGACTCGAGTGAACTCTTCCAAGGGAAAATCTTCTGCCCACAGCGTAAGTGTCCGAGAAAGAATCTGCAGCCTATAGAATGGAACACATTGAAGTGTAGTCCACTCCTATTGCATTCATTGGACCTAGTGACAAACGGTAGTTTATTTTACAAAAGTTTGATACAAGCCTATCAGATGTCTGGGTCAAATGCCGCTATCAGTGAGGTCCCAGCTGGGCACACATTGATAAGCATGTTCCCATAACACAACACACATTCATGGCTCATACCATACAACAATTGACGGGTTGTCTTGGTTCTTCGACAGCTGCTCGGCAAACATGTCCCAACCAGAAAGGGATAAGAGCTTGGGCCGTTTACCTTGTGTGTGTGTGTGTGTGTGTGTGTGTGTGTGTGTGTGTGTGTGTGTGTGTGTGTGTGTGTGTGTGTGTGTGTGTGTGTGTGTGTGTGTGTGTGTGTGTGTATGTGTGTATGTGTGTGTGTACGTGTGTACGTGTGGGGGGCATGCAGAGATTGCAATGATATGGTGATATGGTATATGCAGTGGTACATAAGGATGTGAAGAGAGTGAGCGAGAGATTACAAAGCCACTACTGTGTGAGCATGACACTATCCACAACAGGTACAGTTACAAAGAGGGACATGTGTACACTACTTCCTGTTACTATGGAAACAAGGCCATATGCAGTGCTGTGGCCGTGAATCACACCTGACTTGATCGATCACTAATTACATTACACCGCTTATACCACTTACGTATCAAATGGAGGGCTCTTATCTGCCCCATATAAGAAGACCTAATGGCCAGAATAAAAAGCCTACAAGTATACATGCGCACGTCTGCTTTCTGGGTTAGGTGAGAGTGACACCTCTCTATTCCAGACACCTTTGGACAGTTTGGAACAGGCCCAAGCATCCTCATTAGAGAGGTGTCCTGACTTCACAGGTAGTTTTGTACACATCTCTATGTGCGTAGCTGGGACAGTAGGCATTGTCCTCATTAGAGAGGTGTCCTGAATTCAGCTGCTCCACTTAACCCACATGCTATTGTACCAACCACATAACACAATCAGCCGGCGTTGTGAACAGATACAGTTCATACATGTCTTAGTTGTTCACAAGACTCACACTGCAGACAGCTCACTGGAACATTAGCCTACTGCTACGAACAAGCAATTTTAAGTTAAGACAATAAGTTTACGGTTTCATCCCAATTGCATGGCACACTGAACAACAGGTTGTAATTGATCAGTGACGTAGGTAACTGCCGGACGTGGAGGTCCGTACACAAGGTTGTGGCAGCTCTGCAATTTGTCTCAGGTATGCGTTAGAGATTCAGCTTGTCAATAATACCCTTCCGGTTGTAGCCGTGGCTTCTTTAAGTCTCTTTCTCTTTCACATACGGCTGCACACTTTACTGTCATCAAACACACGGCACATGACCCGTGAGTGTGTATGGCTTCACAGATGCTATCACAATGATTTGCAGTACGTATAAGGGGAATAGCAGTCATATTTCTAACCTGATACTGCCACACTCCTCCCTCCCACATCCTCCCTCCAACACCCCCACCCTCCCACATCCTACCTCCCACCCCCTCCCTCCCACACCCCTCCTTCCCCCCCACACACTCACCTGCTGGTGGACAGTGTGAGTCAACATCACTGGGACTACACAGTAGGCGGTTCACCTATGGAAAAGTGGTAAACAAACTCTTCCACTTCATTGTCACAGACAACGTTAGCACCCTGTGCACAATGTTCACCAAACCACACGATCTCTGTATCAATTTGCAGCATATGCGCACGAGCCCTCAAGTGCATTACCTTATACACCATCCCTCGGCAGACTTTGTCTACTAAAGGTTAAAGGGTCAGAGGTGAGGACAGCACAGGCTAAGAAAGTTATTTGCTAATTGACTTCCAGTTCCCTAACTTCAGACCGACGTAGGTGCGCCCTCAACACGCAGTGCTGTTCAGATCACATGACTATCCATGTTGAACAGCCATATGCATGGTGCGAAAGAGCAAGCCCACTGTTGACTTAGAAGGTTGTTAGACAAAGGGCGTGTGCGTAAGTACACACGAATCACCTTGTCCTCTAACGTATGCCTGTCTGCATCCTGGGTCCATTTCAGGACAGAATTGCAACTGTGACCTAGTTCAAACACTACACGCGGACAAGTTGCGGATTTGCTGACATTTAATCTGAATGCAAATTCATACAGGATCTGTTGTTGCGCTCCTGTGGGTTAGACGATGGCTACTGTGATGAGGTGCCATCAATGTAGACTTAGAGGTGTGAGGCATCTTAAAGGAGGAAGCACTTTCAACTTCACTACTGTCCGTACATTTGTACTTTACAAACACATTGCACGCATGCACACACACACACACACACACACACACACACACACACACACACACACACACACAATTGTGCGCATGCACACATGCATGAACACACCATGCACACACAAACACACACTTCTCACCACTCGAAACGTGTCCGCAGCCATTTCCACCAGTTCTTTGTCAAACAGTGACTCTCCTTTGCTGTTGAAACCCAATACAAAAACATGGATACACACACACACACACACACACACACACACAGAACAGATTAACAAAACCAAATACCATGTCATGTAAGTGACAAAGATTTGGCATTCAAAGCCAACATCAAAGGGATGCAACACAATAGCGCATATCCTACGTCCACTCCAGGAGTAAACTAATTAGGATAAGTGACACTTCAAACCTCTTCAGTTGCTGTTCACTTGCCTCCAGTTATTGAACAAGGAAGGAAGACCTGCTCCTTTGCAAGCTTGCATTACCACTGCTCTATTGTATGGCCCACAGTGCAAGAGCGGGAGGTGTAATTCCACCCTCACAAAGAGGAAGAGTGGGAAGGGCTATTCAGGTAGTCTAGACAATAATTGCATCGTCTATGTTGGTTTCATGTCTTCTTCTCCAGTAAACTGACCCTCAGCACACAAGCAATAGACCACAAGGCACTAAAAAATGTGTGGTACTGAGGTACCATCACATTGTGGTAGGCGATCAATTTCAGGCAAAAGATTCTTGAGCGAAAACACATAGCGCAGAATAGTGTCATTGTTGGACAATGCTAACTGTAAGAGGTTTCGAGTTCAAATATTGCTCAATATGCAAATGGGAAGGGAAAGTCATGAAACCACCGTAACCATGGTAGTCGTGCGTAACCATGGCAATTATGGAGAAAATGTGGTTTTGCAAACATGTACAGTTGGTGTACGCAGATGGTACCCTCTATTGTACAGTACATTGCATTACCGTACGCTGATTACTGCATTGAATACTGTTGACATAACCACAATGCATTAACCAGCACAGCACACACATGAGCTCACCTTGACCATCGCAGCTTGAAGGCCATGCTGTCCAGTTCATCTACTATTGTCTGGTGAAGCCTGACCATCCCTTTCTTTTCTCAGAGTGGGGGGGGGGGGGGGGGGGAGAGATGGAGAGGGTGGGGAGAGGGAGGGGAAAGGGTGGGAAAAGGGAGGGGAGAGTGAGGGGAGATGGAGGGGAGAGGGTGGGGACAGGAGAGGGTGGGGAGAGGGTGGGGAAGGGAGAGGGAGGGGAGAGGGTGGGGAAGGGAGAGAGTGGGGAAGGGAGAGGGAGGGGAGAGGGTGGGGAAGGGAGAGAGTGGGGAAGGGAGAGGGAGGGGAGAGGGTGGGGAAGGGAGAGGGAGGGGATAGGGTGGGGAAGAGAGAGTTTGGAATAAAAGGACAGTGAGAAAGAGAAGGGGAGGAATAGGAGGTGTGAGTAAATGGGAATATGAAAGCCAAGAAGAAAGGAATGCACACTAAATACAAGAAGTCACAATACATACAAGAGTCCAACCACAAGACGGATTTCTCATGCTCGCATTAAGAAGGCATCCCGAGATAAGAAAGAGGTCACAAACAGCACTAATTCACAAAAACAGGTTCCGTTATAAATTCTTTGAAGACAAAGCATGCCATACATAGCTAAGCTAAGGAAGTCCAATGAGCCAAAGCACGCGTACACAAGCCAGATCAAACAGGCAGCAGAGGCCAGGCATGTTCTCATGTAGGTGTTCTCACTCACAGGAGAAATGAATCATCCCATGGAAGAGACAAGGAAGTGCTGTCAGTTCCCACAGTGGCAAATAAGCATAATCTAATCGACCACAGTGACATCATGGGACCATACAACTGGCCTCCCAGGCCACACTGTTTAAAGACTAGGTGGTGAGGTCAGACACCTTCAACGCACACGCTGGCATGCCTCAGTGCATGGCAATACCTGTATGGAATGTGCCTACTCCAATCTCAGTGTCAGCCTGCCACACTGCCATCACACACCCTCACCTTGACCGCCTCCCCATCCACTGCCCATGCTCCATCCTGTCCCACACGTCCACACGGGAAGTGAACTGAAAGTTGCAGTTGTAAGAATGTCAATAGCTCTCTCTGAACATTGAGTGAAATGAATCAATGCAAGGAAAGGTTACACTCTCCTCTCTCCCTCCTCTGAACACAAGACATTCACTTCCTCTCCACTTCCCCCTTTCCTTCTCCCTCCCTCACCCTCATTGCCGGCTGACATCTCTTCCACATCCTAATCAAACCATTTAGAAGGGGTTCTCCCAAAGCACAGATCCTCTGACGTGCACTGGTGCGTGAGGCAGTTATGAAGGTGTTGGCCAGAGCTAGCAGTCCTTCCACAGACTTGTTGTCCTTCTCATGACTGTGCAAACACACAGACATTCTCTGTCATGTACACACTATCACATGGACACACACATGCACACACACACACACACACACACACACACACACACACACACACACACACACACACACACACACACACACACACACACACACACACACACACACACACACACACACACACACACACACACACACACACACACACACACACACACACACACATGTGCACACACACTCAATCAAGCACAAACGCACACCTGCCTAATTTCACCACTTTGTAATGTTTACTACAGCTGTGTATGTTTGCCACATACCATGACAATTTGTCAACTTAGCAATATAATACAAACCAATACTATAACCCAAACATTACATTAATATAAACTCTGCAAATTACACTAAACGGCTCAATTGGTATTCCTACATGAAAGTACAAGGTTGGCATTTCCACAAGTACTGTAGTAGCAATAGGACGTTAGTGGTGATGAATATTTTCCTTTGATGTCAGACATTACGGCATCACGTATCCAAAACACTCCCTCACTGCATGTGTTGTCTCTTCAAAACACAACTACCAGCTGCTGCACACACAGCACTGCCATAAAGAGTCTTCATAATAGAAAGGTGGCTGCTCTACAGAGGTAGACTGCATTGCTTTAGTGCTATTTGGGGCCAGGGAGGCTGGCTATTTTAGAGAGGTGGCTGCTCTACAGAGGTAGACTGCATTGCTTTAGTGCTATTTGGGGCCAGGGAGGCTGGCTATTTTAGAGAGGTGGCTGCTCTACAGAGGTAGACTGCATTGCTTTAGTGCTATTTGGGGCCAGGGAGGCTGGCTATTTTAGAGAGGTGGCTGCTCTACAGAGGTAGACTGCATTGCTTTAGTGCTATTTGGGGCCAGGGAGGCTGGCCGTTTTAAAGAGGTAGACTGCAATGTACTGTGTACCGGGAAAACCACACAAATGTTTTATGTGAATAGTGATATATCCCAAGGCTGAAATCAATATCACTATTACATCACACGTTGATAGCTAGGGGCTCACGAGCACAAACTCCTTTACAACATCTACATAAAGTCTAAAGTCTACATCCATCTATTGCATGAAATTGTAGTGTTTTACTGTCGTAAAGATGGCAATAGGGTCTATAAAGTTATTCAGTGATAAGGAGGCTGGATGTATGTATCAGAGATGTTGCTGCCATACACAGTGCTCACTATAGACAGGTTTCTGTACTGACACACACACACAACAGACACTTATCAAGATTTGAAGCCACCTCAATATCCCAAACACATGTATCCTAGGCCAAACAATGCTAGAGTCCTGTGTAACCACAAAGGAAGCATGGCTCTTCTGTATCACTCAGCTCAGCAGACGTGTTGCTTGCCGTGGTTAAAGACCCATCACTCAGACTGTCTTGGACAGTGTTCCGTTCATTTGTGCATAGTCTGTTACCATCTCAGTTGTAATGGACGTGCCATGTAGGGAATGTGGGTCACTTGATCTTGAGTGCATACATCAGCATAAACAACATTCCATCACCACCCAGGCTCTTTCCTCTTCGTTACTAGATTATGTGAAACAGAGGGCCCGGCACACTTGGCTAATGCTGTTAGGTGTACACAGTGGCTAAATGGTGACAGCTGCTACAATGGAGACCACAGTGCACAGGTGTGCAAGGATGTGCACGTGCACACACACACACACACACACACACACACACACACACACACACACACACACACACACATCCACACACATCCACACACATCCACACACACACACACACACACACACACACACACACACACACACACACACACACACACACACACATCCACACCCTACCACACATGCACACATACACAAGCACACAAAGCCAACCGTTATCACCTTCAGTTTAAAGAGTAGAAGGAAGTGAATCCACACACACATTGCATCATCTGTTCTGACCAGTACACACACACAACCATGTAGCATACCACAAGGGGTTGTGTAGAGAGCACACTCAGCCCACAAACCATAGGGAGTGAGCTAACCCATTCCTGTCACACAGTGGTATCCCCTCACACACAACAATGCACACCATTACCACCCCACAATGGCACTGCTTAGTAGCAAGTTGGGGACATGGAATGTTCTAGAGAGTGCATATTATGGATGGCACATGGTCACAAAGAATGCATTTTTATCAGGATCAAATGACTTCATGCCGGAACAGGATGAAAGGTCAGGCTTATGCCAACTCATTGCCCGTTTCTTTAACAAAGAATGGGCAAGTATGCAATGACACATGCACAGCCATACAAACACACACACAAACACACACACACACAAACACACACACACACACACACACACACACACACACACACACACACACACACACACACACACACACACACACACAACACACACACACACACACACACACACACACACACACAACACACACACACAAACACACACACACACACACACACACACACACACACACACACACACACACACACACAACACACACACACACACACACACACACACACACACACACACACACACACACACACACACTCACATAACATCAGCCATAGAAGACCTGAGGAACACAAAGAGCCTGTCCAGAGGCAGGTTGGTGCGCAAGGCACCGTGGAGCACCAGTTTCTGAAGGATTGCAGTCAACAGTGCTCTGTCCACTTGACACAATGAGGAAGAGTACATCTCAAAGTACAAGAGAATAAGCTCTGAAGGAGTGTGTCAGGGAGTAGGAGAGTGTGAACACAAGTGGGTGAAGGGGAGGAGGAAGGAGGAAGGGAGGAAGGAAGGAAGAGAGAGAGGGGGAAGGAGGAAGGAAGGAGGGAGGAAGGGAAGTTGAGGGAGAGAGGGTGGGAGGGAGGGAGAGAGAAAAGTTAAGTGAATTGTGAATTGTTTGCTTCACATCAGCACAAACAACTGCCAGTAAGCACAACAAGCGCACTGGGGTGTTTTCGTTTCAGGTGTTGTTCATTTGCATTTGCTGACCATGTATTATCCCTAATACACACACTTAGCTGTGCTAGCACTACATAGACACACACGTACACGCATTTGTAATACACACACAGAGAGCGGGAACTAATGCAACTAACACCAGCTCACCGCTGTACATTGAACTGCCTCCCAATGCATTACGGTACTCCCTATACACCAACACATCCTTCAAGAGAATGTTTGAGTACTCTACTGCAAAGCACTCTCTTCTCTCAGGATTGTTCCCATGAAGTGCTTGCACAATGTGGTCTACAATGATCTTCAAAGGGATCTGTGGAGACCCTGAATGATGTGAGAGCATCACTGACCATACCAGCAAGGGGTAGAGTATGCGTTGGTGTGTATGTGCATGTCCACTTCCTCCTTACTTCTGTTGCCTGCGCGAATTACAAGTTTGAAAAGCTGGCCTGGAAGTTCCTACGAATGCGGTAATGATATTCATTGATCCAACAGCTGATCTAATGAGATGCTCCATCAAGATAATGGCGTACCTTCTTAGCTTTCTTCTGGGCCTCGTATTCGCGCAGGGCGACCTGGGAGGCTACTGATAGCAAACGCTCCCATGTCACAGAGGCCAGCTGCACCTTTCCCTTCCTTTTTGGGCTAGCAATGCGGGAACACTCGTCGATAAACTCAAGCCATTCCTCCCGGTCCAGTAGCCTCTTTAGATCTGCCTGTGCTGCCTGTAGTGCATGAAAAAGGATGATTACAAAGGGTCACAAGTGTTTCTCTTTATAGCAAATAAGTATTAAGTAAGTTTGGCGCTCTTTTTGTTTACAAAGCTATTACTGCAAAAAGCATTCGAACGTTCTACCACATGACGATGCGTGACAGCATAAAATTATTGTACTCCATACCTTTCTTTCCGAGGACTTTTCCGACGACAGCTTCTTCAGGGTGCCCAGAAACTCGCTGATGTTTATTTCAGCCCGTACATCAACAGCCGCCATTTTCGAACCCTTGCGTCATATGCCAAAAATAGAACAGCAACCCCCTTAACTGCTGCGTGCTGGACACGCAGTCGCAGTACAACTATGTCCCATCCAGCGTTAGGAAGGTGATTCGTGTTGTGATGGGGAAATTTTCATCGTTTCTAACGCTCCTTGCCCTGTCTCTGTTAAGTGGGGCGCAACAGATCACTCGAAATTGTGAAGGAGACCAATTCACGTCAAGCCCTGCCCACGGTAAGTAGGGGCAATGTTTTCACTCGTGTTTCCTCAACTAGACAGCATTCTCCTAAAGTAGCTCTCCCAAACAGACTGCTCATTCTCCAAGTGGGAAGCATGTTCCCTTGTCAGTATTAAATGTGATCTCTTCTATTTCGCTTTCTCTCCACTGTAGAAGTCGAAGTGGCCAATGATGTCGGGCTGAGAAATGTCTGCATCAGGCGGGAGGATACGAACCCAGAATTGGTGAACGTGTGGCACTATATCTCCTGTCCGAATGCCAACACGTTCCGGTCGAGTGGCGACACAGGTGACGCTGTCTTGTGCCAGAACTTTGACAACAAGCCTGGTATCGGGGTAGACTTCGCTGCAATTGCGCCCGTTAATACAAGTTTGGACCTTGTATGTGAGACTTCCACGGGGACGACAATAAACGTGATCGAATCCACTCTGTACATCAGTGAGTTATACCACGATATTAGAGAACCGTGTGTAAATGTAAGGTGATTGGATCACTCTTTGAAGACGCACTCGCACACACACACACACACACACACACACACACACACACGCACACACACACAGTACTGCAGCAGATATTGGTGCTCTCCTTCTGTTGTATCCTGTGCAGGGGATAATAATTCAATCGTGTACGATCCTCAGTCTGAGGATGGCACAGTAAGAGGAGTAGTGGGACAGACCATAGACATCGCTAAGTTTGTGGGACTCTTGAAGGACTTGCAATTGGTTCACGTGCAGCCACCTCTAGAAATGAAATGTGTTGCTGTTATAGAGGATGACAACTGTAGATATGCATCAGATGGTGGTGAAAGTGAGCTCACGATGACCTGCCGTTATACATCCCAGTCAGTGATTGAAGAAGCATTTACCTTCACAAGAAATGATACTAACAAGGTCCTAGCAACTGTGACTGTGAATGGTGAGTACACCAAGAAGTGATTGACGTGTTTGCTCCATCAGGGTTGTGCTCATGGTGGTAATTCAATTGTGGCATTGCAGCTCTGAGTGGTGTTGACATTATGTTTGTTAGGTCAGCAATTTGATGTCCAGTCCCCTTTACCCATCTACCTTCTTCCTCCACACCTCTCCTACTTTTCTGTCATTCACTACACTCACTATCTTTTCCATCTTTCTTCAATCCCTCATCATTACTCCACTTACATATTCACTCCTTCCGTCGGGGTTATTCTCCCCTCATCCCCTTTCTCTCTCCTCCCTCACCACTCACCCACCTGTCACCCCTCACTCCCCCTCAATCTTCTTTCATCCTCACTCTCCCCTCCCCTCACCTGCCTCACTCCTCCTCCTCCTTACCACAGTGAGAGCCAACAACACTGAACCAACCCCTCTACCTTCACCACCGACAGAATTAGGTAAGCCTCTCCTTGTGTACTGGCAAACCCACTGTTCATCTTTGCTAGGAAACACAGGTCTACCGGCACTTATGTCCTTATGTATGTTTTTCTTATGTAGGTTTAGGAGGAATTGTTGGAATTGCCCTTGGTGTCATTATACTTGCGATTCCAATCATCGCTGTGCTAGTCTTAGCCATCATCATAATCTGGCGTGCTGGTAAGTTTATAGAACTTACAAACATTCCATTGGGACCGGCTGTGATACATGTCTCCTTGTTGTTATGCTGTGTTACTCAGGGCCAGGAGTCATCCCACCACCACCACATCCTGATCCGGAGAGAGGAGAAGTGTCAGCACCACACTACGACTATGCTGCCTTTGGCCGACACATCCCAGCCAATGTTAAGAAAGCAATCATGGCACTATATAGTGCTGAAGAGTACAACTTGAATGGATTGAGCGTGGAGGAAAGGTTTGCAGAAGGCAGCGAGAAGTTGTTGTGTGTTACTTCACGTAGTGAGTTCTTGGAGTCACCATCAGGAGATATCAATTCTTCTCTAACCTCCCAAATGCGGCACCTTGAGAACACTCAGCCTCATGGTCGTGTGAACGTTGTCCAAATACCAGATGAGAAGCTCCACGAGGTAGAAGGTGCCCAAGACACTGATGGTGTGCCACATCTGGTAGACTTCATTAATGAACAGCTGCAGCATCAGCCAGCCCGCCGGCCTTCCTTGCAACGTCAGAGTAGCACGGACAGCAGAGTGTTGGCAGGCATACACTCTATCCACAGACTGTTGTTCAGTAAGTGTGATACACAACTTCACTCCAATTCTCATTGAGTCTACAGAGTTTGTATGTACTGTATCTCCTCATCCTCCCACACAGACTGGAGAGTAGAATCAGCTCAAGCTACCAATGGCATCAGTGAAGAGGTCGCTTCAGAAGAAAGGAGCCACTCACCATCACCACCTGCGCAAAGCAATGGACAGGCCCTTTCAGAAGACCTCTAAATGTCCCAGAGCTTTTAATCCTTCCAGCCGTGTTGTTTGTGTATTGGTGTATATATTTTGTCATTGGTTGACGTGTTTGTGATTGACTTACAGTACGTATATACGTCTTCTGTTTTTGATTGTGTAAATATTTATCTCGGCGGAAATGAGAAGTGGACGGTTACCATAGAAACTACAAATCGTGTATTTTCAGCACATTGCTGGTGCTCGTGATGGCCCGCGCTGTATCTACTCCAACGCCAGCCGAGGAGGGCTTAAAGTTAGAGGAGAAGGCTGCCAGTTTGTCTGACAGCGGTGGTCCAATGGTGGATTGCCGCAAGGAAGTCGATCGCGAGGAGGGCAGTGACAGCGACGAAGATAAAGCGGTAGTGGAGAGGAACGGGCAGTTCCTGCTTGTGTCCAAAAGCGAGCTGGAAGCAGAATTGACGCTTCCTTCGGAGAGTAGCACTGAACCTTATACATCCTTAGCAGCTGCGCAGAGCACCGTGGATGGCGGCAAAGTTCCCTCACTGGATCTCCGGAGGGATGTGAACAAAGATGGCCGAAAAGTCGACTCTGATTCTTCACACCTTATACCGCACCCTTCATCTACTGTTACTCCCGCATGTGTTACAAGAGAGGAGCCGACCTGTCCTGGCACTGACTCGCGCGTGGACTGTAGTAGCTCGCTCTCAAAGCACAGCTTGGACAGCTCATCCAGTGGTGGTCTGGGAAGGAGGGGAACAGGTAAGTCGACCCCTCCCCCTCAGTCCTTCACCCGGCCCACTAACTCTCACATACATGCAAAGTTGCGTCTCACCAGTGCACCAGCCTCCAGATCGCACTCTGCTCCATGGCTGACAGTGACTTCAGCAACGGTGAAAGACAATGAGGATGAAGAAAGGAGGAGACATCTCAATGACGAGGCATTTCGGAGCTGGCTTGCAAAGAAGAACAGAGAAAGGATTCAGAGACAGAAAGAGAGAAGTGTGAATGACCAAGAAGTCGGTGAGGAGGAGAGGAGAGAGAGGAATAACAGAGCTTTTCAGTCTTGGTTGGCAAGCAAACAGAAACAGTTTCAAGCTTTGCGCCCCGCTACCGCACTTCCCCCGAGCCAGAGTGCATCATCTACAAGAGGGAAGGGCGGGGCGGATACTGCGTACGAGAGGTGGGTGAAGCAAAAGCAAGATGAACTGCAAATCAAGAAGAAGTTTGAAGTCGAAAAGAGAAAAGGCACAGAGAAGAAGGTGAATGGTGCAGAGCTACAGGCAGGGGAGAAAGCCTTTCAATTGTGAGTGAGCAGTACAGCTTGGTGCATAACGCATGAACAGCCCAGCTTGTAAATTTTTATATACTACATACACTGTGCATAGTTTAATGTTGCAAACAGGGGACGTCTGAGCATTTTATATTGAGCCATACATCCTATACAGGACAATTTGGCCGCATAGGTGTTCATCAGCTGCTTGCTCTGTGGTCATGTGACTATCATGTGACTAGCTTCATTAAAGTCATGTTAGGATTTTCTTTCAAGTTGTAAGTAAGCTGCTGGTGCAATCATTTCCATGTAATGCTGAGTGATAAGGAGTCACTGTTCCAACCTCTTTGTGTCAGAATTTTCCTATCAGGTTCAGGTTCAGGCACGTCTTAGAGACATTGCACCATTTGTGCATCTCCTTTTTGTTCTCTGGAAAAATCTTACATCCCTCAAAGTCATGCTTGCAGTAAAGGGCATAGTTGGTACCATTCACGTTGAAGCCTGCTGCCTCTGTGTAGCTATCCTTGTTGAAGATGCAGTGCAGTGTGTAGAGTGGATGGCGATAGAGAAGGCCAACGAGACCTTTTCTTCATAATCTAAAGCAAACCATCCCACTATATGCCTTCTGTAGGTGGCGCCAGAAGAAGAGACGCGAAGAGAAAGTTAAGGCTGAGGAATTCAAGGCATTCCATCGCGTGCAGGTCACAGAAGCTAGA
Organism: Ianthella basta; assembly: GCA_964019415.1. NCBI lineage: Eukaryota > Metazoa > Porifera > Demospongiae > Verongiida > Ianthellidae > Ianthella > Ianthella basta. The sequence goes on from OZ025888.1 coordinate 5,189,711, forward strand.
AAAATCAAGTGGTCTTTAGACCAAAGGTACATTGGCCGTGTAATGTGCACGTACGTACACAGGCTTTCGAGCATATGTGTATGTTTGTCATACATCATGGCCAACTGGCTGAGTGCAGTATTCATGCTGGATTACGGGATAATTCATGTTACCGCAAGGGAGAGCAACAGTGTATCAGTGACCTTCCCTCAGCTCCTCTCTCTCCCTGTCCTCCATAGGTACTTGGGACAGAAGTAGTCCTAACCAGATGGTGAAGTGGCAGGCCATCCTTAACACAATCCAACTCTTATCAATTCAATTGATGTACTCTACATTTAATTTTATCAGCATGTGTTTGTGCGTTGTGTAGCCAAATCATGTCAGTGATATTACAAGTGTGTGTTGTATTTGTATACGTTACTGTGTGTGGGAATGAACATTGAGTCACATGCAGTAATGTACTTTTATTACACGCTTTCTTGTCATTAATTTTATCATACATAACTACCAACTCATGTACACTATGTATAGTCATACTATACCTGTGTAACATGTATTAATGCATATTTTATGTAAGATGAACGAGTCGGTTGCATGTAACCGTGTTAAGTCTAATGAAAGTCATGACTTGGAAGAGACGTTGGAAAGAAAGGGAAAATTGGCACGAGCTGGCAGCTGAAAAAAACAGGACAACTTACGCCAATGCCTATGTAATGAAAGCCTTATAAAATGGTGATCAGTGCAACTGAGTTAACTGTGCCTGTTGTAGCTAGCTAAGTTTAAGAATCATTGCATGTGCCAAGCCAGTGGCAGCGGCAGTCGTTGCCTTGGTTACTGATAGTTTTATATACATGTACACAGCTACAACTATCATAATTAGCTATGAAGTGAGGGCTTCTCAGCTGGTCAGGCATCAGAAAGAGTTGGTTCTCTAATACCAGCTTCACAACAGGGTTGAAAACCTTGCCGACGTTTCGATAATTAGCTATATTCCACCCTGTATGTATGTACATATCTTAAGCGAGGTAAAGACTGCCAAACGAGGAACACCATATTGCATAAATCCATTGTAGCGGTTCAGGGCACCACTGACGTTACTAGGTCAACATAATATCTGTGAGGACTACAGGAGGTACGTATGTATACAACTGAGCAAGATCAGCAACTCTAAGTGAAGAAGCCTTGCACTGATCGCTGAGCTTGCAAGCACATAAGCCCTAAAACACGTGCAGCTCCTCCTGCAAATGAATGGACATTAGTCCCTAGCTAGCTTGCTTGTTTATTCAGAATAATAATGCAATTTAAAAAAAATTGCATGCAAATTGTGCCAGCTTGCAATGAAATGTGCTTTTAAAGTGCATGTGCAGATTTTTGTTGCACCAGCAAAACAACAGTAATGAAAATTGAAACTCCCCAAGAAGAAGAACAACAAGACACAATGTAACTGGCCAATTGTAACTGGCCAAAGGAGGATGGCTGCCTGTCTTAGACAGGAGTCCCACTGCATATGTAACTGCATGGCAAACATGTTTTAAAAGGGTTTAACGCACTGCAAGGATAGGTACAATAAATGCATACACCACAGTACACGCATACACAGTATGTACAGGTTGACTTCACCAATAAGTAACATATACAAGAGATCTACAAAAAAATGGATTAAAATTATAAAATGACAAAGAAGAACAGTGTAAAATTGCATGCACGCGAGCACGAAAGCCCCACTGTGTTATTAATAGGTAGCTATTTGGCGAGCATTTGTTCAGTGAATAGCCGTTTACAGAGACAGCGCCTTAAGATGTGGGTGCTTCCTGTCTGTGTTTGACAATAGCAGCCCACAGCCGGCTCCGTGGCCCAATTCTGCATGTGTAGGCAGTGGGGCAGGGGTCAGATTACATTGAGGAGTGATGGAGGAGAGGAGAATGGATGTTTCAGCAATGGTATTAGTGTCATCTAATTTAAGCAGGTGCACATGTGTACGCATGTGCATGTGTGTGTGTGTGTGTGTGTGTGTGTGTGTGTGTGTGTGTGTGTGTGTGTGTGTGTGTGTGTGTGTGTGTGTGTGTGTGTGTGTGTGGGTGGTGTGTGGTGTGTATGTATGTATGTGCATGTATTCAATGCAGATTTAGGCCTATACACAAACCACCTTCCCCCACAATACAGATACATGGTTAGCTGCTGTGCATGTTACAGATGTGCCAAAGTTTGGGTGTGTGTGCCTCAGCGTATGCTGGAGAGCACATGTCAGGTGCTGGTCCCCCCCTCTCCTGCGCATATGCTATGAACCTCACCTTAGTCCAAGTTCCATCAGGTCTTCTCTTGTGATGATGGTCAAGACGTCGTCAAGAGTCAACTCCTCTGCAGCAAACTGAACACAACACACGCAATTCATGCTCACACACACACGCACACACACACACACAGGCACACACACACACACACACACACACACACACACACACACACACACACACACACACACACACACACACACACACACACACACACACACACACACACACACACACACACACACACACACACACACACACACACACACACACACACACACACACACACACACACACACACACACACACACACACACACACACACACACACACAATAGGGACTCGTGCTCTGCACACTCTAAACTCAAAGTGGAAGCAAAACCAATCAATGGGCTTAATCAGATTTGAAGCATGACAAGTGTTTATCTACAGATACAGAGCATTGCAAGCATAGTATGTACAGTACAGGCACTGTGAATGCCCACACATGAAGTTTCAAATGCATCCACCAATCAGAACCTGCAATGTCATGTGCTCTGATTGGTGAATGTGACTAGTTCACTCAATGCGCTATGAATGCATCACCTTGCTAGTACCCTGCCTGGTGTGCTTGTAAGCATCAATACCACCAACTCTACACTCGCTGACACACACGCGCACGCACGCACACACGCACGCACACACACACACACACACACACACACACACACACACACACACACGCATGCACACTTGCACGCACGCACACACACACACACACACACACACACACACACACACACACACACACACACACGCACTTCTCACCTTCTGTTGCTCGTCTGCAGAAACATCATGCCTCTTGAGCCACTTCATCAAATTAGCATCCACAGTCTGACCTTCAGCAGAACCTGCAGCAGTAAGCAAGTTAAACTCTCCCCATCTCCTGCTAACACGGTTATACTCTAGTAGAATATTATGTGTTAACCATACCAGTGTATGCGTATAATGTGGTGTTATTTCATTTTCTGTGTACCTGTGCTGTCTGTACTTGCTTGTTTTGGTAGGCGGTCAGATTGGGTAACCAAGGTAACCACAGGAGGGTTCTTCATTCTGTGTGGGCAGGTATAGGGGAGTGGTGTGTGTGTGTGTGTGTGTGTGTGTGTGTGTGTGTGTGTGTGTGTGTGTGTGTGTGTGTGTGTGTGTGTGTGTGTGTGTGTGTGTGTGTGTGTGTGTGTGTGTGTGTGTGTGTGTGTGTGTGTGTGCATGTGTGCATGCATTTTCCCAGTGTTTGGCAGAAGCTGTGTGAGTATGCCAGAAGGGTGACAGATCTGCAGCCAACAGGTCTGGCATTCAAAAATTTGAAAACTTGCTTTTTGCTTTTGTTACAAGTCTAGTCATATTTGTGAACCACAAACCACAGGGAAAGTAAGGAACTTGTGTAATTCTCTGTTAGGTGCTAACGCACTTTCCAGTGTTTAGCACTGATAGTGCAACTTATGCTAGTCACCTAGACATTACCAAGTGTAGGTTGGGAATTCTACGGCCAGGAGCCCAGGACGGATATTCTGATGCCATCACTCGAGGCCATACCCCACCTCTCTCATCTCTTGCAAGCCCATAGATGAGTACCCCTACTGCACCGAGGGGGCCATGCGACTGGGGTAATAAGGCTGGTGTCTCCGCAGCCAACGGTGCCACCAGTCTTGTTACCACCTGCTGGCTTACCCCAATAATGGGGTCCACTTAGCCAAGTCTTGGCTGTGGTATTACAAGTACAAGTGTGCATGCGTGTGTGAAGGACAGCAGTTAGCTGTCAAATTCTTGCCTGTAACAGCTGAGCAGTGAGCCCATGGGTGTTGAGTGCATGCATAAAATTTACTTTCACCTGTCCTAGTGTAAATGAAGTCATTGACCGCACCTGTCATGAATACTGTTATTGTATCCATAAGTAGACATAACCTCTTATAGCGGCTATGCTTACATAAACAAATATGGGAAGTGGTTCAAACCCTGGTGTGATAGGAAATGAGTCAGCAATTCAATGAGTGATGAAACACCTGCTACTACATTCAGATCCCATTACCTCATCTCCTGCATCCTCAGTCTCAGCTCATGAATTTCATTACGCATCAAGGAGTTGTAATCTTGTCTTGTCACAGCCAGTTCTTCCATCAAACTGAGAGAGATGGTGGTAACAACAATTAACAAGAACACTATTCACTTCTCTGCACTCTTTTTCCTACTCAATATCACCTGTTCCTTCCATCCCTTCCTCCAATTCACACTCCTCTCCTCCTCACTTTCTCTGTTATTCTCCCACCCCCTCTCCCTCCCTCCCATTTCCCTTCCTCCCTCTTCCCTCTGCCCTTCCTTCCTCCATTCCTTCACCTCTCTTCTCTTCCTCTCCCTCTACTCTCCCACCCTCCTCTTCCTCCCTCCCCCTTCCACCCTCCCTTCCTCCCTCCCCCTTCCTCCCTCCCTTTCTCCCCTCTCCCTTCCTCCCACCATTCTCCCTCTCCTCCATCCCCCTCCCCCTCCCTCTTCCCCTTCCCTCTCCCACCTCCCCCTCCCCCTCCCCCTCCCCCTCTTCCTCCTTCCTCACATCAGGTTCTCATCTGCCAAGCTCTGCAGCTGCCGTCTCACTTGCTGGTGGTGAGGGTTGTCAGCGTCCAGACCAGACAACATGCGAGTGGGTCCTCCAGTGCCTGACCCACAGCTACTGGTGCCCTGAGAGGCAGTCTCTATCGTGTAGAAACAAGAATGCGTGTTCACTCATTCAGCAAGCATGGTGTAACTATGTATATGTGCAATCCATTTGTATGCATACATACATGCATTCATCTGTATACTTGCACATGTATACATGCATACATTTGTATACATTTATACAACTTATTATAGTACAAGTATCAGTATAAAGACAACCACAAACACCTATATAGCAGCTGTCCTCAGAATTGTACAATACAGTGAAGCCTGTCTAAGACAGCCACCTGTGGGCCAGTTCTAATTGGCCTTTATAGAGAGGTGGCTGTTCTACAGAGGTAGACTGCAATGCTTTAATGCTATTTGAGGCCAAGGAGGCTGGCTGTTTTAGAGAGGTGGCTGCCTTACACAGTGACCATCATAGACAGGTTCCACTGCACCATCAATAGGATAGGCTATACATTGGAGTCTGTGAGTTACAGTACAGGGGCTATGGCAAAGGGTTGGATGGGGAGGGGGGCAGGAGTGGGTCAGGTTCTCTTTGGATAGCCTGGGTTCCGTATGGTTTGCTACTTGTCATTGTTTGGTTGGCAATGTAGTTGTATGTGTTAGCAGAGGCCCCCCTACAGCTGGTCTCACTGCTCCGGCTCAGGGTTAAGATGTACGGTTGGGACTGCATTAACATTTACATCCAGGAGGGCATTGTTGGCCTTCCACAAAGCTACTTTACATCCATTCACCCTAGTTGGGCGCCCCTTAGCGACTGCAGCAAGCCCTAAAACAGTATTAACCTGGATTGGTGTATAATATTTCGGGCGATTGCGAATTGGTTGCCTTTTTGTATGTTTCACATATCCATTGAAAGGATGAATTGTTTAGCATTTGAATGTCTTGTGGAGTATCTGTGAGGTATTTCCCATATATTGTTGCCTTCCTGCCTAATGTATTCAGAGCTATCTTGTTATAACTTCAATACCAGGGCCACCACACCATCCCTGTCTGACCCCACCTATATTACCCTGATTATCTCCCCACCCCACCCATGTCTTCGACCCCGCCCACCTCCCGGCCCCACCCACCTGTATCGGGTGCCACGAGAGCAAGGGTATGGTGAACAGCAAGGCGCACAATCTCTCCTATGGCAAACATGCTGTGCGGCTGTGTGCTGTGCCTCTTCAGTGCGTCTGTCACGGCTGACTGCATGTGGTACATGGCCTGCTCCACTGCCGCTCGCAGGCCAGCATTGGCAGCACACTGCTTGTACAGGTTCTCTGTGAAAGGGAGGGGAGGGGAGGGGAGGGGGGGTGAAGGGAGAGAAGTTGAAGGGATGGGAGGAGGAAAGGGGAGAGCAGAGGGAAAAGGAGAGAGGAAGGGGAGATGAGGGATGGAAGGAGAAGAGGGAAGAGGGAGTGGAATTAGGGAGGGAAGGAGAAGAGGGATTAGGGAGGGAAAGAGAAGAGGGGAGAGGGATCGAGGGAAGGAGAAGAGGGGTAAGGGAGGAAAGGAGAAGGATGAGGGAGGGAAGGAGAAGAGGGGAAAGGGAGGGAAGGAGAAGAGGGGAGAGGGGGGGAAGGAGAAAAGGGGAGAGAGGGGGAAGGAGAAGAGGGGAAAGGGAGGGAAGGAGAAGAGGGGAGAGGGAGGGAAGGAGAAAAGGGGAGAGAGGGGGAAGGAGAAGATGGGAAAGGGAGGGAAGGAGAAGAGGGGAGAGGGAGGAAGGAGAAGAGGGGAGAGGGAGGAAGGAGAAGAGGGGAGAGGGAGGGACGGCAGTAGAAGAGAAAAGCAGGAATGGGGCGAGTGGAGTGATGGAGACGGAAGGACAGGAAAGAGACAAGCCACATAGATAAGGATTGTGCAGAAGAAGAAACGAAATGACGAAGAGGGAGAGAATAAGACAGATGGGGGAGACAATGATGAAGTACGGTGATCAAATCAAGGAGCAACAACATCAGTAGTTTCTGTCAAATACGAGATATTGTGTGACAGACACAAAACACACACATAAGCATGACAAGGCACAAGAGAAGTAATTAAATACGTAAAGAAGGTGACTCTTGCACATGCAGCACAACGATTCATGAGCTCTTGAAAGAGAAGCACTGTGGTGTGCGGCTCCGCCTACCGAGGAGGGGTACCATCCTCATGGGGTCATCATGCTTGGCAAATTCCACCATCGCTGACAACATCACTTTGAGATCATCCTAAAGAGGAAGAGACGTGTAGCAAGGACAACAAGTATATTCACATACTGTAGCATATAGTTCCCTTCAAACTATTCCATTGTGTTGTCTCTCTTAGCACCTACACCTCATAGAACAGATGAAATGCACACAGTCACATACTGTACTGCACACACACATGTGCGCGTGCATACACACTCTCACACAACACACACACACACAACACACACATACCACACATACCACACACCACACACGCACACACGCACATACACACACACACCACGCATGCACACACACACGCACACACACACACACACCTACCATCTTGAGGGAGTAGTCTCCACTTCTTCCAACAAAGTACTCTCGGATGCGACTCTCCAGATCCTCACAAATCTACACAGGACAAGAACAGCAGAAGAGCCACGAAGCAGCACTACCATACCCAGTCAAGGGACCACTGGAGGGACAGCTGCTAGAAACAGATATGCGTGCTACATGTGACCAAACTACTCATAGCCTTCAGCGGAAAGAAAGACAATTGAAAGTGCAGTCGGTGAAAAGTACAAAATCACCTGATTACAGTCATTTATCTAATGCACATGTGCAGATGTGTGCACCCCACACATCACCATCTCTGCCGTGATATTGCAGCGGCTACCTGCCACGTAGGGGTAGTCGTTACGAAAGAGAACTTCTTGAGCAAAGATGGAGCTAACAAGAAATCATGCACAGGATATTTCATTGTGAAGGCTTTTGTCAGCTACAAAATTAATACTGAAGTTACGTAGCTGCCGGTCATGTAGCTGGTGAGCAGTACTGCAGCTTTAATAGAACGAAAGGGGGAGTAGGACGTTTCAACCCGGGGGTCTTTGCAAACTGCATACAGTGTAGTAGCTGTTCTAGAGGTATCGCAGTTAACTAACTTGAATTATAGCTTCATTTCTTAGATGTGTGAGGCATTGGTGCTGCTTTGCGATAACGTCTATGCTCCTTACCTTATCTTTCTCGGTGTTGAGTACTCTCACGAGGACAATTTTGTTATTTGTGTGTCCTCTTAGTTGTCGGAGTTCAGAGGCTGAGGACACCTGGGGACTCTGTTCTAGGACAGGAGGGGCAGGGGAGGGGGAGGGGCCATCGGCTCCCTCCTTTGTGAACACAAAGCTTGGCTGACTGACTGACAGCTCCCGAGCCTCCCTGAGAGTGTGCGATGGAGGGGGTGGGGCAAGATGGAGGGGGTGGGGCAAGATGACGGGATGGGCAAGACAGAGGGGTGGGACACGACAGAGGGGGTGGGGCACAACAGAGGGGGTGGGGCAAGATGGAGGGGGTGGGGCAAGATGACGGGATGGGGCAAGACTGAGGGGTGGGACACAACAGAGGGGTGGGGCAAGATGGAGGGGTGAGGCAAGGGTGACTACTCTTATGAAAGCACTGAAGCGAGAGCACTTTACAGATGCTAAGAACCACAGTCCACACTTGAAATGAGAGTGTAGTGCATGAAAATCCATTATGCACATGTAGCACTCAACCAGCTTGTATATAAATTCACAAAACTCTTTAAACATTCTTGCTATAATGTAGTGGCTAAGTCAGCATACGTACAATGGAACCTGTCTATAAGTTGGTCACTGTGTTAGGCAGCCACCTCAATGCTTTAGTTTCCCCAATAGAACTAGAGCATTGCAATCTACCTCTATAGAGCAGCCACCTCTCTATAAAGGTCGGTTAGAACTGGCCCACAGGTGGCTGTCTTAGACAGGTTTCACTGTATACACAAGAAGTGTGCGGTACATACCGTGTTAGTTAGCGTGCACGAAAGTGGCGTATGTATGTGGTGCATCTCCATGGTAACCACCTTTTAGTCCCACCCATAACACTCAGTGAGCGGTCCATTGCACCAGGGGGGAGGGTCGAGGTATGCTCCAGCCGAGGGGAGACAGGCCGTTGGACATTGCCAGCAGCAACAGGGAACTTCTCATCGACCGGCACTGTAAAGGGAGAAACAAATACGTAGAAAGAAACAGTTACGAACACAATGATGCAACTCCACTCACTCGCCCTAAAACCTGCAGCTGTTCACTCCACTCACTCGCACTAAAACCTGCAGCTGTTCACTCCACTCACTCGCACTAAAACCTGCAGCTGTTCACTCCACTCACTCGCACTAAAACCTGCAGCTGTTCACTCCACTCGCTCGCACTAAAACCTGCAGCTGTTCACTCCACTCGCTCTCACTAAAACCTGCAGCTGTTCACTCCACTCACTCGTCCTAAAACCTGCAGCTGTTCACTCCACTTACTCGCACTAAAACCTGCAGCTGTTCACTCCACTCCCTCGCACTAAAACCTGCAGCTGTTCACTCCACTCACTCGCACTAAAACCTGCAGCTGTTCACTCCACTCACTCGCACTAAAACCTGCAGCTGTTCACTCCACTCACTCGCACTAAAACCTGCAGCTGTTCACTCCACTCCCTCACACTAAAACCTGCAGCTGCTGCCTCCACTCACTCGCCCTAAAACCTGCAGCTGTTCACTCCACTCACTTGCCCTAAAACCTGCAGCTGCTGCCTCCACTCACTCATACTCAAGGTGCAGCTGCTCTAAAGTGATGCACAACCTACTGCTTACCTGAGGTGCTTCTCTGGTAGTCCAAAGGTGTACTGATCTGGAACTGTGTCTTCTTGTCAACAAGGAAGGGATGGAGAAGGAGCTCCTCTGCTGTGGCTCTCTTTGCTGGGTCGGGATCAAAGCAGCACTTGAGAAAGTCGTGTGCCTCACTTGAGAGCTCCGGAGGGATGTCCGGATGCTTCTTGTGACGGCCAACCTGGAACATGGTCGCCTGGAGGTTTCCCAGCTGGGAGGTAAGAGAGGCAGGGGAGTGGTAGGGAGTAAGAGGACAAAGAAGAGAAGAGCAGGTAGTTAAGTGTATGCACTACTAAATGCATCCAGTTATTCAAATATGTACATACACGCTTTACATCATTGCAAGTACATCAATACGCATGAGGGCATGAAAATTCCTAACTAACCCTATCCATGCATAGCTGCATAATACAATGAATTAATTCAACTTCACACAACACATTATAGCTCTTTGTATGCCTCATGGCAGCTTAATAATTATAATTATTTACCTCGTAGAAAGGGGGTTTCCCCGTTGCCATCTCAACCACAGTGCACCCTAGTGACCAGATGTCAGCTGGAGGTCCATACCCTCTCTGACCCACAGCAATCACCTCTGGGGCCATAAACTGGATGGTACCTATTTATGGGCACACACAAGTAACATAACAAGATAATGATATTCACAGTATACCTAACTATGCAGGCTAAGTAAATAATAATTAGAATATTCAATAAAGTTTGCTGATTAGGCTTGGGTCACAGGCAGAGGTGGAGAAAGGTCAGTGATCGACGGGTATGGGAAACACAGAATTTCCAGTGACAATACAAAGATATCTTAACAGGCAGTAGAGGCTGCAGGGCTCCATTGTTGACTGCTCCCTCTGTCCATCCAGCTGTGTAGCACGCTATCCCCTCCCATAGGTGGTGAAAAAGGACCACTGTGAAGGTGAGCAGAGATGAGCCAAACTACTGCAAAGCCTGAAGACAAGACAACTAGGACCACAGTACCTCAGTGGTTGAAAAAGCGTGCAGAAGGAAGTGGATTGCCTCTTTTGTCTGATGCCTGCAAAACTGGGAAGAAGCTTGGCAGAGGCCAGTCTTCATTGGTTGAAGAAGTAATCTACAATGGAGAGGTCTGCGCCATGAAAGTGCCAGCTACTTATTACAAGAAATTCAGGTTGTACAAAGAGGCCATAACACTAGCTACACTCAAGCACCCTCACATACTGAAGCTGATAGGAGTCACTGCAGTAGGGGATGATGAACGGATATCTATTGTGTTTGAGAAGTGCGCTACCACACTCAGTCACTTTTTGCGCTCCTCCTGGAAAGAGACGGTCCCTCTGCAGTTGAAGCTCCAAATCCTTCAGCAAGTGAGCGAAGCAGTGCAGTATCTCCATACACAAGAGCCTCCCATGGTCCATTGTGACATCACCGGCACAAACATCTACTTGACCGATGAATATCAGGTGAAGCTTGGGGATTTTGGGTCAGCCCATAGGCTACACGGTGATCTAAATGCTCTCACAGCGCAGAGGGCTGTACACCGAAGCATATCAATACAGGACATGTACGCAAGACGCCCTACCAGCTCCGACATCTTTGCCATTGGTGTGCTCATAATCGAAGTGATATCACACCAGCATCCAATACCTACTGAATACATTGATGTCAAAACTTCTGTGCTGTACACTGATTTCCAGCGTAGGCAGAAGTACATTGATCGGTTTACGGCCGAAGAAAAAGAGCACTTCGTTCCAACGATCAAGCAATGCCTCACTGCGTCTGAAAATGACCGCCCATCAGCATCTGGTTTGGTCACAAGAATCCAAGAAATCAGATTCACCTTAGGAATCTCCGACAAATTAGTGACCGCAGAAGACCTGAATTTGCCTTCACCCAGAAACCTCTTTCCTGCCCCACCGCAAAACGTAGCACACAGTTTCAAAGGCCTCCACCCATTTAGACTTGCCGACGTCCACGATGTTGGAGTTGCACTAAGTGACGGTTCCTTCAGTGTGGTGTACGAGGTGGAGTGTAATCAGAGAATCTGTGCAGCCAAAGAATTCATGGTGTACGACCACAAGCCTGAAGCAATCAACCAAACTGCAGAATTATTAGCCCGTGAATGCAGACACTGGCTGGAACTGAAGCACCCTCACATTGTGGAGACGCTGGGCTGGTACGAGAAGGATACATCACCATTTCCCATCATCGTGATGGAGAAACTGGATAAGTCACTCAAAGCTCATCTTGTGAGTTACAACAAGGACCAATTCCCATTTGTAGAAAAGGTTGCAATCCTCCTTCAAGTGGCAACTGGAATCCAATTTCTGCACACATGCTCACCTCCTCTCATCCATGGAGACATCACAGCCAACAACGTCATGCTGAAGGGTAGCCCTCCGCACTGCACAGCCAAGCTGGCTGACTTCGGACTGACTAGGGTCTTTGACTTGAAGTCCATCTCACGACAGAGTGTTGGAAGAGAGACGTATGCATACATCTCGCCTGAGTTCTTCACCCAGCCACCAGCCATCACAGAGAAAACAGACAACTTCTGCTTTGGCATTCTACTGATCCATGCCATCATTCATGAGCACCCCAAACCCATAGCTCCCGCCACCTGGGAAGGGGGATACCTCAAAACACGCACAGAACTGGAACGAAGGCAGCAGCACATTGACTGCTTCACCGTTCAAGAGAGGCACTGCTTGAAGGACATCATTCGCCACTGCCTGGAGCAAGACCCGGAGAAGCGACCAACAAGCACAGCTATCCTTAGGCAAATGGCAGCGGTAAAGGATAAACTTGTCACACAACAGGAACACCCATCCCCGGAGATGCTACCTTCCTCCTGTAAACACCAGATGGCCAAGGGAAGAACAGTGAGTACGGCTACTGAGGAAGACACACAATCCCGTGTGCAACTCGTTCAGGCCATTAAGCAACTTTCATCTGAATATAAGTCTCGTTTCACTGCCGACTGGTGCATTTCCATCATCCGAGCCGAAGAAATATTGTCTGAGTATGCAGTGGCTGCAATTGAAGCTGAAGAAAGTACCATCGAGAAGACAGTCAAACTCTTTCTTGCCCTGCAGCAGGTAGACGTTGACAACATAAAGCGGTTCTGCCTCGCCATCATCAACAACTCGGCCTTCCCTCCTGGAACTCCAGAGCACGAGTTTGCCCGTCGTCTACTGGATAAGATTGAACCACAACAACAAAGCTCCGATGACAGTGTGTAGTACATACCTTTTTTACCTTCATCTTCACACGTTTCGAATGACTGTCCAACATAATTAGTGTAATCATCACCATATAGTCTGTAATACCACTTTTACTTCTCTCATTACAAACGTGGTTGTCTTGTTCCCTCAATACTTGTGCAATATTTCCATCAACTATGTATCTCAATTCAGTCAATCCAATATGTGGTGCAATACTGCAGCTTATAGAACACAGGGTTGGAGCAGGACGTTTCGACCCTGAGATCTTTGTGTATCTCAATTCAGTCAATCCAATATGTGGTGCAATACTGCAGCTTATAGAACACAGGGTTGGAGCAGGACGTTTTGACCCTGAGATCTTCGTCTATGTCAACTGCTTACACTGTACACTCCAGGTCAAAACATTCTATAGCTGCAGTATTGCTCAACATATTGGATTGATTGACCAATGCAGCTATGAGCCTCTATCAAATCATCTCAATTCAACCACAGTAACTAAGGGAAACCTTTAGTGCTAGGCTTAGGGTTGGTATTACTTTTATTAAGTCAAAGTCTTTGACCCTTTTGATGACAATCTGGACAACCCTCAGTAACCAACGACGATGAACCAGGAAGCCCAGTAGAATCTCTTCGGCACATGTGAGCCTACTCGTTACACTCCTTCATCACACACCCTTAATCTGACTTTGTAGCGCAGCCACCTGCCAAGAACTAAAGGGATAGTTTGCAGCGACAAGCGTGTTCTACAGCAAGATATAAAAGGCTGTGATGACCTCATATAAATTGCACACACACACACACACACACACACACACACACACACACACACACACACACACACACACACACACACACACACACACACACACTCTGCCCGCAACGTACATGTATGGGATATATCCCCACGTGCACTCTGCCCATTCGTCCAGTACTGCAGCTACGATATTGCAGAGACTCGTGGCTATGTACAGGAACACCATGGGCACATGCACTAGCTTTTGAATGGATAATGTAGCAACTGGAAGGATTGATCATGACATTTCGACCACAGAGGCCTTTGTCAGCTGAATGGCTGTCTGACCAACTCAGTCGTTCAGCTGATGAAGGCCTCCACGGCCAAAACATCCTGATCAGTCCTTCCAGTTGCTACCTGACGCAAAAGCTGGCACACACGCTCATTGGTATACTGCAGCTATGTACATTGACCGCCCATCACTTGCCTCTACTGTAGAGGTGCACACCTGTTTTGGTGATTGTAGGCAAAATAACTGAGCACACTTAGTGCGCCTGATCTTAGCCACTGCTGCAAACGAGCAGCAAGGCCTGAATGTATCACACCATCAACTACTACTGACATAACATGCAGATACTTCTGCTATGGCTGTGGAATGCTACCCATATCCATGATCATAGTACCCAGTGGTAACCAATGATGTACCCAAACAGGAGCGCATAATGAGATAAAAAGGAAGGGGTAGGAGCGGGAAACACCCATGCAAATAACTGCATTCTGGACATTTCCCACGGTAGAGGTGTTACTATTTTTAGAACGACCTACATAAGGCCTGGTGCAAGGGAATCATCTCCTAGTGTTGGTGGTCTCTACTGTGTATGTGCCAATGGACCACACATGGTTCCAGGTATTCATTATAACTAATGAATATCATTATGGTTCATAAAAGGATTGGTCCCTTGTTGGCAGAGAAGAGGTTCTTGCGAAGGCAGACATCATCACAAGTCCTGAACCAGTTTATGAGGGTATACTGTAGGTGAACAGTGATGAAGTAGTTTGCAATGGAGAGGCCTATCCCGTGAAAGTGTCCTCTAGTTCCTAAGAAGTACACTTTAAGAAAGAAGCCAAAATGGAATCTAGTCCCAAGCAGCCCCACATACTAAAGTTTATAGGAGTCGCCAAGATGAGGGATGAATGGATATCACTTGATTTTGAGAAGGGTGCTATCAAAGTCCAACACTTTCCCAGCTCCTACCAAAAAGAGACAGTCCCTCTGCAGTTTAAGCTCCAAATTCTTCAGCAAGTGAGCGAAGCACTGCTGCACCTCCATTCACAAGAGCCTGCCACTGTCCACAGAGACATCACTGGCAGAAATTTCTACTTGACTGATCAGCACCAAGTGAAATCAAGGGACTGTGAGTCAATTTATACTGCATATGGTGGCCATGGACAAGCAATATCTCTAGTACTATCAGCATCCATGCATACTACAACTGCATTTCTTACATGTGATGAAACTACGTCTGACATACCTGTCATTGGTGTACTCCAGATGGAAATGCTATTACGCCAGCAACCAATGCCCTCAGAATACAGTGACATTAAAATCTCTATGCTGTATACTGAATTTCAACATAGGCAGAAGTATATTGGTCAGCTTTCGACTGAAGAAAAAGAGCACTTCATTCCAACAATCAAGCAATGCCTTACTGCATCTGAAGACAACCGCCCACGAGCATCTGCTTTGGTCAGCCTAATGCAACAAATCAGTTCTACCTTAGGTATCTCCAACAAAGTAGCGACCATAGTTGACTTGAATCTGCCATTCAGCAACTTCCCTTTCGTCACACCACTAAAAACAGCAAGCAGTTTCAAGGAACTCCACCAATTTAAGCTCTCCAACGTCAATCAAACAGGAGTCGAATTAGGAGGTGGCTCCTTCAGTGTGGTGTACGAAGTGGAGTGGAAGCAGAGAACATGTGCAGCCAAACATTTCATAGTGTTTGGACACAAGCCCGGAGCAATCAACCAAATCGCAGAATCATTAGCCTATGAGTGCAGACACTGGCTGGAACTGAAGCACCCTCACATTGTGGAGACGCTGGGATGGTGTGAGATGGATACATCACCATTTCCCATCATCGTGATGGAGAAACTGGATATGTCACTTAAAGGTTTTCTCGTGAATTGCAACAAAGACCGATTCCCACTTGCAGACAAGATTGGAATCCTCTTCCAAGTAACAACTGGAATCCAATTCCTGCACACCCGCTCACCTCCTCTCATTCATGGAGACATCACAGCCAACAACGTCATGCTGAAGGGTAGCCCTCCACACTGCACAGCCAAGTTGACTGACTTCGGACTGACTAGGGTCTTTGATGTGATGTCTATCACACCACAGAGTGTTGGAAGAGGGACATACGCCTATGTCTCGCCCGAGTTCTATGCCCAGCCACCAGCTATCACCGAGAAAACAGACAATTTCTGCTTCGGTGCTCTACTGATCCACACAGTCACTCACAACTACCCCATTCCTTCAGCCGCCACAATGTACAAAGGAGGAGACCAGCCTGTCAAAGCACTCACAGAGCTGGAGCGAAGGCAGCAGCACATTGACTGCTTCACCGTTCAAGAGAGGCACTGCTTGGAGCACATCATTCACCACTGCTTGGAGCAAGACCCTGAGGAGCGACCCACAAGCACAGTTATCCTCAAACAAATGACTGCAGTAAAGGAGATGCTTACTGCACAGCTGGATGGATCATCCCTGGAGACACCTTCTTCCTTCAGTGAACAACCGATGGCAAAGCGAAGAGCACTACACATAGATCCAGAAGAGAGACCCACAAGCACTGTCATCCTTGCGCAAATGACTGCAGCACAGGAGACAGTTGCTGCACAGCAGGTGGGTCCAATCCCAGAGACACCTCCTTCCTTCAGTGAACACCCGATGGCCAAGAGAAAGGCACTGCAAGGTGAGACAGAAGAAGACACACAATCCCGTGTGAAACTTGTTCAGGCCATCAAGCAGCTTTCATCCGAATACGAGTCTCGTTTCACTGCTGACTGGTGCATCTCCATCATCCGAGCTGCAGAGGTATTGTCTGAGTACGCAGTGGCTGACATTGAAGCTGAAGAGCACCCCATCAAGAAGACAGCCAAACTCTTCCAAGCCTTGCAGAAGGTAGAAGTCGACAACGCAAAGCGGTTCTGCCTCTCCATCATCAACAACTCAGCCTTCCCTCCTGGCACTCCAGAGCACGAATTCGCCCATTGTCTATTGATTAAGATTGAACCAAAACCACAAAGCTCTGACAGAGTGTAGTTTTTAGCAGTGTGTACATTTCTTTCTTACCTTCACATTCACATGGTTTGAATGACTACCCAACAAATTAACGTAATCATTAGTTCATTGTCTTGATAAGTGCTATCGTCACATTTTGTATGCACTTATTCAGTGAAATTGAGATGATATTACGAAATATATAAACTGATGCATGTTATCGTCCATGAAATCATGCTCCCTTGCAACTGAAAAGCCACGTATTCGTGTAAGGTGGTTAGCTTATACTATACCCTGTTCATTCTGCAGCTGCCAAACCACATCAAACACAGAACCACCAGCTGTACCAAAACGTATTACAACACAGCTCTGAATGAACACTACCCCAGGACATACATACTATAAGATGACAATCAGTACAGCTTAATATCACAACCATGCTCTATAGTACCATAATAAATTGAAGGAGTGCCTAGAGACATGGTATTATAAGGTGTAACAAACAAGATGTACTGATATTCGCGATGCAAGTCTAAGTAAGAAATTTCCAAAATATGCACCACTTGCAAGATGACAGTTAGTCTGGTTGTCAGGGGTGCAGAGAGGAAGGGTCCCTTCTCTCCCTCCCCACACTGGGCACTTAGGAATGGTCTTGTTAGCCAGATTAAAACTCTAATCACGCAGACGCATTAAACGGGATGGAGGAACTGATTTCAATGTACGAAGCTTGAATCCACATCAAATATCGGCTGCATTTACATTGTGACTGGGAAGCTGCATGGGGACCACAAGACGTCGAGCCAGCTAGTATACAGTGGAATTATCTTTGGGATGATTTGCTTGTTATACTAGCGTCATGACCACCTGCACAAGCTGCTGAAATCCCATAATGGAACTGTGCATTGCCTAATGTTGTCCTGTCTACATACGACTAAGTAGAGTAGAATGGTGTGCCCAAACGTAAATGGACCTCAGCCCATGTCTAATGGACCTCACCCTACCAACTAGCTGGGAGGGAGGGAGGGCGCACTCTTCGTATCACTGATCTTTTGCCTTTGACCTAGCCATCATGAATCTAAAACTCTGTGAAAAATCTCAGAGTTCCTGAAAGAGTGAGGAGGCAATCAATGCTCATCGCAGTGTGTGACTACACCAGCTGCACAACTGCAGGGCACACACAGATAGAATGCACACACAGCAGCATACATATGACATTGATACATACATGGATACATACGTATGTACACACACCAAACTACTACACATATCACTGACACAACTACCACTACCACTGCTGCCACACCGACAGCATGCAGCTTGTGTAGCTCAACTTAGAACATGACAAGGTAAGGACCACACACAAGAGGGGATTTGTTGGGTTGGTATGAACCCCTTTCCAGTATTGAGGGCCAGAAGCATTCTTTGCTTTTTGAAGTTTCATTGCTTCATTCCAGTAGGCATGGTACACATGACCATTTACTATGGTGTCATTGGGTGGGTTTTCCCAGAATGCAAACCTCCTTTGAATAAACCCTGCTTAAGGGACTGAAGGTCAATGGCTGTGCCCTTGTGCAAGTTGCATGTTGTGCAGCATCCTACAGCAACTAGCACACCAATGCTGGTTTAGCCACATGCCCACTGTTGCAAAACAGCTATTGTAACATCACAGGGAAGGTGCAACTTCGATGCAGATCATATTTAAAGTTCGTACGGATTCATTTCGGCAATACCTGGTATGGTAGCAACACTCGAAGCCGTCACCGTACCACATCCAGCACCAGGTGTTTCTGGACGTTTTACCACCAGCATAAGTTCAGTGGCATAGCACCACACTTTTCAGTGGTCCGGCCAGTCATCAACATTTTACTAACCTAATCAATATAACAATAATATACAACTAGTATCACTGATCTCAAAACGGATATGTTTGCTTCCCCGAGGAAATGGCACAGGCCCCCCTCACCTATGTGATACGGGACAGTGTGCAGGGCTGTATAACAAACTCTCCAAATGGAACAGGGAGGAAGTATTCGCGAGCGTAGCGAGCGAAAAATTATTTATCCTTACCCCCTTTATCGCTGACGACGCCGTATGACGTCATATGATGTATGCAACAATGGCCGCCGCATCGATTAGCGCGCATGATAGCCTATTGAAGCGATGCATTGCTAGAGCGTTTTCCTTTTAGTTAGAACCTATAATCAGGCAAGTTTACAAAGCTATTTCTTGGCTTATGGTTACACCCTCCCCCCTAAGTCTGGAAGTGTGTGCAAATTGGCCAGCTTTGATTTTCATAAAATCTGTTTCTTCAGCAAAAAGTGGTCCGGCTGGGGCCGGACCGGGTGCTACGCCTATGCTTAATAAGTGTTCCCAGTGAGTTGGCACCCGTACCCTAATGACTTTACAAGTATTTCTGAAGGAGGAAACAACATCTCCGCATCGATAAGCATGCATTTCAAGGCTTAACACACGCTGCGCGCGTTCCATCTCTCGGGTAAGAGCTGTAACCGCTCGACCTTTCGTTAACATTTCCGGCGTTGCGCAATGTGTGACGTAATAACGGTATATAAAACAGATTTCCAGTAAACGACAGAGCGAAATAATACAGTGCAGGACGTTGCACGCTTCCCCAGAGGGTATTCCAGCTGTGGTACACATGGTACTCCTCCACAGACGGTGAAAAGCGATTCTTGCGACGGTGAATGGTGATGGGCCAAACCACTTCAAAGCCTCAACCTCAGTGGCTGGAAAAGAGAGCGAAGGAGAATGGATTGTCTCTTCTCACAGATGTCCACATAACTGGGAAGGAGCTTGGCAGAGGCAGGACTTCAGTGGTGGAAGAAGTAGACTACAACGGAGAGGTCTGTGCCGTGAAAATATTAGCTACTTCCTATAGAAAGAACAGGTTTCTGGAAGAAGCTAAACAGCTAGCTACACTCGAGCATCCTCACATACTGAGGATAATAGGAGTCGCTGAAGTAGGGCTTGACAAGCGGGTGGCACTTGTTCTTGAGAAGTGTGCTACCACACTAAGACAGTTCCTCAGCTCCTACCAGAAAGAGATGGTCCCTCTGCAGTTGAAGCTCCAAATCCTTCAGCAAGTGAGCGAAGCAGTGCAGTATCTCCATACACAAGAGCCTCCCATTGTCCACAGTGACATTAGTAGCACAAATATCTACTTGACTGATGAATACCAGGTGAAGCTTGGGGATTTTGGGTCAGCTAAGAGAGGACTTGGTCTAAATACCAGTGGAGGATCACAATTGATGTATGCTTCTGCCTTTTCCAATTGGAGCATTAAAACTAGCTCTGATGACATCTTTGCTGTCGGTGTACTCATCATTGAAGTGATAATACACCAACAGCCATTTCCCACAGAATACATTAACCTCAAAACCTCTGTGCCCTACACTGAATACCAGCGTAGGCAGAAGTACATTGATACATTTTCGACTGAAGAAGAGCATTTCGTTCCAATAATCAAAGAATGCCTCACTGCATCTGATGCCGACCGCCTGCAAGCATCTGGTTTGATTACAAGAATCAGACAGATCAGATCTGCTTCAGGAGTCCCCAATAATTTACTGACTGCAAAAAACTTGAATTTGTCTTCACACAGCAGCCTCACTTCAGCAATGCCACAAAACATTAGACACAGTTTCAGAGACCTCCATCAATTTAGACTTCCGGATGTCCACGAAACAGGAGTTGAACTCGGTGGAGGTACCTTCAGTGTGGTGTACGAAGTGGAGTGGGATCAGAGAATGTGTGCGGCCAAACACTTCAGGGTGTTTGGACACAAGCCCGGAGCAATTAACCAAATCGCAGAATCATTAGTCCATGAGTGCAGACACTGGCTGAAACTGAAGCACCCTCACATTGTGGAGACACTGGGCTGGTACGAGAAGGATGAAGGCTCATTTCCCATCATTGTCATGGAGAAACTGGATACGTCACTTAAAGATCATCTTAAGAGCTGCAACTGTGGCCAATTCCCACTTATGGACAAGGCCGCAATCCTCCTTCAAGTAGCAACTGCAATTGAATATCTGCACACCCGCTCACCTCCTCTCATTCATGGAGACATCACAGCCAACAACGTCATGCTGAAGGGTAGCCCTCCATGCTTCACAGCCAAGCTGGCTGACTTTGGACTGACTAGGGTCTTTGACATGATGTCGATAACACCACAGAGCGTCGGAAGAGGGACGTATGCATACATCTCTCCTGAGTTCTTTGCCCAGCCACCTGCCATCACCGAGAAAACAGACAACTTCTGCTTTGGCATTCTACTGATCCACACAATCACTCACAACTACCCCATACCTACAGCTTCTGCCATGTACAAAGGAGGAGACCAGCCACTCAAAGCACTCACAGAGCTCGAGCGAAGGCAGGAGCACATTTGCCTTTTCACCCTTCAAGAGAGGCACTGCTTGGAGGACATAATTCGCCACTGCCTAGAGGAAGACCCAGAACAGAGGCCCACAAGCACTGTCATTCTTCAGCAAATGTTTGTGGCAAAAGAGAAACTCGTCAAAACACCAGTAGGCCCATCCGCATTGACGCTTCCTTCCTCCAGGAAACGACTGATTGGCAAAAACCACAGTTTGCTGACGGCTCCAAAGGAAGATGCATCAGTCCGTTTGCAACTTGCTCAAGCCATTAAACAGCTTTCATCAGAATACGCACCTCGTTTCACTGCTGACTCGTGCGCTTCCATAATTCGAGCTGAAGCGGTGCTATCAGACTATGCAGTGGCTGACATTGAAGCCACTGAAGACCACATCAAAAGGACAGAAAAACTCTTCTACCACTTGCAGCAGGTAGAAGTGGAGAACGTAAAACGGTTCTGTCTTGCCATAATTAACAACCGGGCCTTCCCGCGTGGCACTCCAGAGCATGAGTGGGCTGATAGTCTACTACGCCTACCACCCATGAACAAAACACAGCGACAAAGGTCTAACAGCATGTAGTTTTTGCAGTGAGTACACACCTTTTCTTACTTTCACCTACACGTGCTTCAAATGATTGTCTGCCATAACTAATGCAATCATCAGTTCATAGTACTATAATTATACATTTCTTGGACAGTCACTTCATTGTACTTCAAATGATTGCGCATGAAACTAAAACTTTACTCCTCCCGTTGCAAAATATAGCTGTTTTGCTCACACTCACCCTAGGCTACATATGCAGTGCCTGCACTCACACAGCATACAGCATTGTGTACAACAATGCACTGTGCACTGCATTGACAAACAAGCTCACGGCAGACCTTTAGTAAATTGAAATACATAAAAGTGCAGTGCAGGTTCCCCTTTGGCCTCTGTTGTAAGCATTCTGGTCATGTAATATGAACGTAAACAATAATTATGGCTTCCAATTAGGTGAATGACAAGCCATGTATCTTCCTTTCTTCCCATGCTGGGTCCACTCAGCACAAGTTAGGTACAAACTGGAACTCCAATCCTCGTACTTTAGTATATTGCACTATCATTTCTTGTGCTCTAATACAAGAAATGCTACAGTGAATGAGCTTGACATAATGCCACTGAATACTGGTGTGGACATTTCGCTGAAACTGCCACATAATGACACTTGTGTAGGCACTGGCTTCAACCTTGGCAAAGGGCAACAATCTCGTGACATTTGGAAATGAGTCATTTTACATTCTGTCTTGCCTCACAACCTTGTGCTGCTCCCACTGTTCTATTACAGACACTTGTATACAGCAGTACAGAGCGGCAGACTACAATAACATGTGTAAGCACAGTTTGATTGCACGTGTAAGCACATCACATGCATAGCCATGGCAACAAGAAAATTCACAGCCTCTTGTCTGACAACAGGCGTTGAAGACTGTCAATGATGAGTCTTCCAGCAGCAATGAACATTTGACACACCTGGAACATCTGGGAAGGGTACAACAGATTTCAGTGCAGTTGCTTCGATGCCTGCTGAAATTCGTCCAGTAGTGCAGCTATGATGTCGTAGAGAACGTGGCTATATACAGGAACACCAATGGGCATATGTGCCAGCTTTCAAGCAGATAACGCAGCAACTGGAAGGAATGATCAGGACATTTTGGTCACAGAGGCCTTTATTCGCTGAATGGCTGTCTGACTGACTTGACTCAGTCATTAGCTGATGAAGGCCTCCACGGCCAAAACATCCTGATCAGTCCTTCCAGTTGCTACCTGACGCAAAAGCTAGCAAACACGCTCATTGGTATACTGCAGCTATGAACATTGACCACCCATCACTTGCCTCTACTGTAGAGGTGCTCACCTGTTTTGGTGATTGTAGGCAAAACAACTGAGCACACTTAGTGCACCTGATCTTAGCCACTGCTGCAAACGAGCAGCAAGGCCTGAGTGCATCACATTATCATCAAGGTTACAAACTACTGACATAACATGCAGATACCTCTGCTATGGCTGTGGAAATGCTACCCATATCCATGACCATGGAACACAGTGGTAGCAATGAAAAAGAAGTATTCAAATGCCAGACTCTCAGGTATCAGTGGTCCCAGTATTTTAATGACATTCATTATAACTAATGAATATCATTTGTGGTCCAAAAAAGTACCCACCCCATTTGTGGCAGAAAGAAGGGACTCTTGTCTCACACTCCAGTCGTGGACCAGTTCATGAGATTATACGTACTACAAGTGAACAGTGATGAGCCAAACTGCTACCAAGATGAAGGATACCACGATATCTCAGCTGTGCAAAATGATGGCTGAAATTAGTGGATGTCTTTTTCTCACAGATGTTCTGAGAACTGGGAAGGTGCTTGGCAGAGGCCAGTCTTCAGTCGTGGAAGAAGTAGTCTGTAATGGAGAGGTCTGTGCCATGAAAGTTCCCTCCAGATCCTTTGACAAATTCCAGTCACTTATTGAAGCAAGAATGCTAACAAAACTCAAACACCCTCACATACTGAAGTTAATAGGGCTCACTATGATTGGGGATGATGAGCGGGTATCACTTGTTCTTGAGAAGGGTGCTGCCACACTTAGACAGTTGCTCAGCTCCTACCAGAAAGAGACAGTCCCTCTGCAGTTGAAGCTCCAAATCCTTCAGCAAGTGAGCGAAGCACTGCAGTATCTTCATACACAAGAGCCTCCCATGGTCCATGGTGACATTAGTAGCACAAATATCTACTTAACCGATCAATATCAAGTTAAATTAGGGGACTTTGGGTCAGCTGACACGGTGTTGGGATACGGTCGTTCAAGGGGTTATATTAATAGCTGTGTTTACGAGCCTTCAACTCCCATCTGGACCATCGACACTAGGTCTGACATCATTGCTTTTGGTGTACTCATGATTGAAGTGATATCACACCAAGAGCCACTACCCACAGAATACGTTGATGTCAAAACCTCTGTATTGTACACTGAAGTACAGCGTAGGCAGAAGTACATTGATCAGTTTTCCACTGAAGAAAAAGAGCATTTCGTTCCAACAATCGAGCAATGCCTCGCTGAATCTGAAGATGACCGCCCACAAGCGTCTGGTTTGGTCACAAAAATCCATCTAATCAGGTCTGTGCTAGGAATCCACAAATTAGTTACTGCAAAAGATTTGAATCTGTCTTTACCTAGCAGTCTCTCTTCGGTCCCACCACTAAACAGAACATACAGTTTCAAAGACCTCCACCAATTTAAGCTCTCCAATGTCAATCAAACAGGAGTCGAATTAGGAGGTGGCTCCTTCAGTGTGGTGTACAAGGTGGAGTGGAAGCAGAGAATCTGTGCAGCCAAACATTTCATAGTGTTCGGACACAAGCCTGAAGCAATTGACCAAATTGCACTATCGTTGGCCCGTGAGTGTGGACACTGGCTGGAACTGAAGCACCCTCACATTGTGGAGACGCTGGGATGGTGTGAGAAGGATACATCACCATTTCCCATCATCGTGATGGAGAAACTGGATATGTCACTTAAAAGTTATCTTGTGAGTTGCAACAAAGACCATTTCCCACTTACGGACAAGGCTGCAATCCTTCTTCAAGTGGCAACCGCAATCCAATTCCTGCACACCCGCTCACCTCCTCTTGTTCATGGAGACATCACAGCCAACAACGTCATGCTGAAGGGGTGCCCACCACACTGCACAGCCAAGCTGGCCGACTTCGGACTGACTAGGGTCTTTGACTTGATGTCGATAACACCACAGAGTGTCGGAAGAGGGACGTATGCATACATCTCTCCCGAGTTCTTTGCCCAGCCACCAGCCATCACCGAGAAAACAGACAACTTCTGTTTTGGCATTCTAATGATCCACACAATCACCCACAACTACCCCATACCCACAGCTTCTGCCATGTACAAAGGAGGAGACCAGCCCGTCAAAGCATGCACAGAGCTCGAGCGAAGGCAGGAACACATTCGCCTCTTCACCCTTCAAGAGAAGCACTGCTTGGAGGACATAATTCGCCACTGCCTGGAGATAGATCCAGAAGAGAGACCCACAAGCACTGTCATCCTTGCGCAAATGACTGCAGCACAGGAGACAGTTGCTGCACAACAGGTGGGTCCAATCCCAGAGACACCTCCTTCCTTCAGTGAACACCCAATGGCCAAGAGAAAGACACTGCAAGGTGAGACAGAAGAAGACACACAATCCCGTGTGCAACTCGTTCAGGCCATTAAGCAGCTTTCATCCGAATTTGAATCTCGTTTCACTGCCGACTGGTGCATCTCCATCATTCGAGCTGAAGAGGTGCTGTCAGAGTATGCAGTGGCGGACATTGAAGCTGAAGAGCACCCCATCAAGAAGACAGCCAAACTCTTCCAAGCCTTGCAGAAGGTAGAAGTCGACAACGCAAAACGGTTCTGCCTCTCCATCATCAACAACTTGGCCTTCCCTCCTGGCACTCCAGAGCACGAATTCGCCCGTCGTCTATTGATTAAGATCAAACCAAAACCACAAAGCTCTGCATGACAGTGTGTAGTGTTTGTGGTGTTCAATATCTTATCTTACCTTCACCTTCATGTTTCAATAATTGCCAACCACATTTAATGCCATTTTGAGTTCATAGTCATTTCTTGTACTTGTAGAGTGAAGTTATGATGTGCTAAGAAAAACGTATCATTCATGACAGCATGTTGCTGGGCAACTGAATAGCCATTCATGTATTCATATAAGGTGGTAAGCTACACCATGCCCCTATCATTCTACAGTGGCCAAACCTCATGAATCTAAGATAGTACCTACACTGAGTGAAGTACAGTTACTTCACCTGCTGACATTTGCCCCAGTATAGCGTAGCTATGGTGACCATCTACGTTAGAGGTACTGTGCCTCATCACGATTGTATAGCTAGGTGAAACAACTGAGCACTCTTGGTGCAACTGATCTTTACCACAGCAGCAACTAAGCAAGTGTGAGGCTAGTCTAGTCGTTAGACCCAACTTCTCATTATCGTGCAGAGACAGAAGAGAAGCAGGACTGTCAATTTCATGCTCCTACATGATAATTGGAAATTGGATCTAGCGGCTAGGCTAGCAGAAGGTATTGCTTCAACACCAAGGATTTGACTACCACATACCAAAAATGCACCATGCGCAGAAACGAGCCTGTTATGGAACATCTATCCATTGTTATATCTCCACAATCTAGTATGTATGTACATACATGTGGCTGCTGGTGCTTAATTATATTCATGATAATTAATGAATATCATTTCCACCACAAGTACCCACCCCTTGTTGGCAGTTGGTAGTGTCATAAACACGTGTGTCTGGATCGTGAAGAGTTTCTTGGGAACGTGACCCAGTTCTATAGGTGAACAGTGATGAGCCAAACTGCTACTAAGACGAAGCACACTACTGTACATGTACCTCAGTGGTTCGATAAGTGGGTGCAGGAAAGTGGACTGCCTTTTCTCGCAGACATCCACCGAACTGGGAAGGAGCTTGGCAGAGGCCAGTCTTCAGTAGTGGAAGAGGTAGTCTACAGTGGAGAGGTCTGTGCCATGAAAGAGCCCTTTTTTTCCTATGACAACCATGTGCTATTGAAAGAAGCCAAAATGCTAGCACAACTCAAACACCCTCACGTACTGAAGTTAATAGGAATCACGGCGATAGGGGATGATGTGCGGGTGGCACTTGTTCTTGAGAAGGGTGCTACCACACTTAGACAGTTCCTTAGCTCCTGCCAGAAAGAGACAATCCCTCTGCAGTTGAAGCTCCAAATCCTTCAGCAAGTGAGCGAAGCAGTGCAGCACCTCCATACGCAAGAGCCTCCCATTGTCCACGGTGACATCAGCTGCACAAATATCTACTTGACTGATCAGTACCAAGTGAAACTAGGGGACTTTGGGTCCGCTCATACAGAACGACAAGTTCCACAAGTCAGCTCTGTACCGTACCTGAAAACGAGCGTAGCAATCCTACCTCAGTACACAAAGTATGAAACTAGCTTTGACATCTTTGCCATTGCTGTACTCATCATCGAAATGCTATCACACCCGCAGACAATTCCTATAGAATATGTTGCCATCAAAACCGCAGTGAAGTATTATTATGCTGAATTTCTGCGTAGGCAGAAATACATCAATCAATATTCGGCAGAAATGAAAGAGCGCTTTGTTCCACCAATCAAGCAGCGTCTCACTGCATCTGAAGACGACCGCCCACAAGTGTCAGGTTTGGTCAGAGGAATACAACAAATCAGAGCTACTTTAGGAATTTCCGACAACCTAATGACCTATCAACGGGATGGAGAAACTGGTGATGTAGCTCAAAGGTCATCTCCAGAATAGTAACAAAGATCAAGGTCCCACCAGCACACAAGGTTGCAATTCTCTTTGAGCAGCAACTGCAATCCAATTCCTGCACATCTGCTCACTTCCTCTCATTCATGGAGACATCACATCCAACAATGCCGTGTTGACGAGCAGCCCTCCACATCGCACAGCCAAGCTAACTGAACATGTATATGATGTCCATCACATTACAAACATACAATTTATATTACATAACATTATACCAAACAAATCGACATCTTGATTTGTTTAGTATCCATAGTAACCTTGCAATCATAGACCAATGGGTCTATGTTGCAATTGAAGCCATTTTGGGGCTGAAACATCTTGAACAACTTTACCACAGATTAAGCCTCAAAATCTCTTCCCCGGCCAATGTTCGGACATGCTAATGTATCCTTATGGCATCTATCATCGTATTTGTAAGTGAATTTTTGATGATGCTACAATGATGTATGCATATACATAGAAATTACAGTATAGCCCAGGTACAAGGGCGGTAGCCTGTTGCCATGGCAATGGGGTATTACGTCCATGACAGCATGTTTCTTTGCAGCCAAAATACAATTGATGCATTCACTCATGTAGGGTGGTACCGTATGTTATGCTGTAGCATTCCTTTTACAGCTGCTAACTTCATAAAACACAGAACCACCAGCTGTGCAAACATTACAGCACAGCTCTGACTTCACACTTACCCCACACTTGCATAGTACACAACAGAATGAGAATTGGTACAGCTTACTATAACAAACATGCTCTATAGTACCGTATTTAATAGGCAGTGGCTAAAACTCAGTACTATTGAATACGTACTGTATGACACAATTGCAAGATTGTGTCTACAGGAAAGATAACGATTAACTCGACAACATTTCTTCAAGGAGTTCTGTATCATCGGACGTTCACACTGTCAAACTACCGCTTAAACATCCACTAACCCACACTTGAAGCCTACCTCAAAGGAGCACCCACCTTTGAAAGACATGCTTTCATTGTGCAGCCCAGCTAGTCTCCTTGAAGTGCCAAAGTCAGCAATCTTGACTCGACCATCATAGGTGTTAACGAGGATGTTGTCACCCTTGATGTCTCGGTGGACAATCTTGTTGTCATGGAGATAACGTATACCTTGCACAATCTGTCTGGAGTAGTGCTTGATTGCAGGCTCATCCAGCGGGCCCCACTGGTCGCCTAGCAACCTGGACAGACTCCCTGCATACAACAAAACCATATCAAACAAGTGACAACAGGTATGCAGTGAGCTCTCTATTCTGGATACCTTTGGGACATATCGGGAGAGGCCCAAGTGTCCTCATTAGAGAGGTGTCCTTATTTCAGAGGTAGTTTTGTACACACCTCTATGTACCCGGGACAGTAGGCACTGTCCTCATTAGAGAGGTGTCCTTATTTCAGAGGTAGTTTTGTACACACCTCTATGTACCCGGGACAGTAGGCACTGTCCTCATTAGAGAGGTGTCCTCATTTCAGAGGTAGTTTTGTACACATCTCTATGTAGCTAGGACAGTAGGCACTGTCCTCATTAGAGAGGTGTCCTCATTTCAGAGGTAGCTTTGTACACATCTCTATGTAGCTGGGACAGTAGGCACTGTCCTCATTAGAGAGGTGTCCTTATTTCAGAGGTAGTTTTGTACACATCTCTATGTAGCTGGGACAGTAGGCACTGTCCTCATTAGAGAGGTGTCCTTATTTCAGAGGTAGTTTTGTACACATCTCTATGTAGCTGGGACAGTAGGCACTGTCCTCATTAGAGAGGTGTCCTTATTTCAGAGGTAGTTTTGTACACATCTCTATGTAGCTGGGACAGTAGGCACTGTCCTCATTAGAGAGGTGTCCTTAATTCAGTGTGCCCTCTATAATAAGGAGGTTCCACTGCACACCCAATAATTAAGGCCTTATGTACATATGAATATTAATAGAATGACATCTTTCCTTCCACATGACACTATACAGTTTACAATGTCATACAAACCAATACTGTGCTCATACACCCTGCACTGCACTATACTGAACACATACCTCCAGGGACTTGCTCCATGAAGATCTTGAACACTCCATCCTCACTCCTTGCTCCACAGTAGCGGACAATGTTCTTGTGCTGCAAGTGGGAGTGGAGTCTTATCTCCTCCTGAAGGCCTTGGAACTCACTGCATGAGAGTACAGGGAGGGAGGGAGGGAGGGAGGACAGCAAAAGGGGTTGGAGGAGGGATGAAACAGAAGGGAGGAGAGGGAGAGGGACGGAGAAGATAAAAGGAAGAGTGGAGTGGAATGAGAAGAGAAATGAGAAGAAGCAGAAATGGGAGGTAGGAGTGAAACCAAGAAGGTAGAAATTAATGCATGGTAGAGTGTTAGAAAGGGTTGGAGAATCAACCCTTTCTGATGCCTGAGCCAGCTGAGAAGCCCTCACTTCATGGTAGAGTGTTACAAACACAGTCACATAAGTGGAGACCACCTTGACAATCCAGTGGAGATGTGGTCAATCTTGGACTTACGCGCTATCCTTCTCCCTCTCTGGGATCTCCTTCACAGCCAGCAACTTCTTCGTTGTAACGTCAATGGCTGAGTACACTGCTCCAAATGATCCCTTGCCCAGAACAGTTCGTTCCCCCTTGTCATTCCTGAGATACTTGTATTCCAGTGGCTCCTCCTCCTCCTCCTGATCCAGGGCTTCCCTCAGAGTACCATCACCCACACAGGTATTCATCTGCTCCATAAAACTGTGTGTGTGTGTGTGTGTGTGTGTGTGTGTGTGTGTGTGTGTGTGTGTGTGTGTGTGTGTGTGTGTGTGTGTGTGTGTGTGTGTGTGTGTGTGTGTGTGTGTGTGTGTGTGTGTGTGTGTGTGTGTGTGTGTGTGTGTGTGTGTGTGTGTGTGTGTGTGTGTGTGTGTGTGTGTGTGTGTGTGCATAAGTGCATTGATGAGAACAAAAAGCTGTACATTAATGTACAGTATATTGCCTTCTCACTATAAGCCAAGCTATTGACATGTGGGTCCACCAGAAGACATGAATTACTACCACTAATATGCATGAGTGACACTGGAGCAAGGCACCATCGGCCTGCAGTGGTGTCTGGTCACTAACGTCATCCGTTGCTCCTCAGAGGAGAAGAAGAGGTTGAACTCTTGGCCATAGTAGTGCATGCTGAAGAGCAGGATGCTCCTCGGGTCTCTCTTCACCACACTGCAAAGGGCGGGGTAGAGGGAGGGGGGAGAGACGGCAGACTGCAACTCAACAGAGGATGCGAGCAAGTGCCCAAGATGGCACGAATATCAAACTACAGAGTGCTTCATACTTGTTTACAAACAAACTGGTACACATGTATGTATGTAGGCCTTCATACGTACATGTTTACAAACACACTGTTATGTAGGCCTTCATACATACATGTTTACAAACACACTGTTATGTAGGCCTTCATACGTATATGTTTACAAACACACTGTTATGTAGGCCTTCATACATACTTATTCACAAACAAGCAAACTGTTGTGTACGCCTTCATACATCTTTACAAAGTGTTGTATAGGCCTTCCTGCATATTTACAAACAAACAAACAATTCATTGTGTAGGCCTTCAATACATGTTTACAAACAAACAAACTGCTATGAAGGTCACTACTACATGTATGTGCTCTTGGTGTCTGATGATGTTAAATGAAGTAAACAGAAAATATGAAGAGCTCGTAGTGAGACAAGACGTCAGTGCTACAGTACTCACGCCACATTGCGGATACTGGAGAGAGGGAACTTCCACTGGCTGATGCTTTGCTGGTTGCTGGAAGGAGCTAGCTGCCATATTTCAAGGCCTGCCTCTGCCTCATCATCGCCATGGCAACTGTGTAAGGCAACATAGCATGGGAGCAGCTTCTTCGTATCTGGGTCGTGGAGCAGGACCTGAACGCAGGGCAAACAGGTATGGTAACAACAAAGAGAAGAAGAGAGTGATACAGTTAAGACATGTATTGTATGATGCATGTTGGAAAGGAGGAGGGTAGAAGAGAAAGGAGAAGAGAGAGGGGAGATTGAGAAAGAGGGACTAGAAGAAGAATGAGAGAAGATGTTCAACAGAAAAGGAACATGTGCAATGCTATGTGAACAGTGAAGAACGGTAGTGACAGAAAGACAAAGATTGAAGAGAGATAAGATGTAGAGAAGAGTGCCAAAGATGATTAGGAAGAGGAATGATGACATAAAGCTAAGGGATATTAGCAAATGGGGTACTGAAAAGTTAATAAAAACAGCTCACGGGAAGCTGTGTTGGTGTTCCAGGATCTTCCTTGATGCCTTCAACAAAAAACTCCATCCAAAAGTCAAACAGCTGTTCCTCCTTTGTTCTCGTTTCCTCCTTCTTCTTGTGTCGAAAGGTGTCAATCAGTTGGATGTTATTTACTGTCGATTTCACATACCTGCGGTAAGCATTGGGTGTGATAAAGATTAATCACTGGAAATTTTACACCAACCTGCCTTCTACACCAATGGTGTCTCAGGAGGCTGGGGGGCATCAAGCCCTATTGATGGCAACTAGTGATCACAGCCTTCCCCCGCTAGTCATCCTACAAAGATGGTAGAGCCACAGACAGCTGTTTCGCTCTAGTTGGGGCTCATCAGTGTGGCGTACTGATGGATGGTAGGATGACTAGCTACTTTTGCGTCCACCACCAGTGAAACACTTGTGGTTTCAACAAGAGCGAATACTAATGGGGGAAGGCTGCAAGTCATTTACGTAAGCGTCATTTGGCGCAAGGTTGTTCAGAGGACAGTTTGTAGCAGTTGATCCACTGCTGAGGATCGGTTGACAAAGATTAATCACTGGAAATTTTACACCAACCAGCCTTCTACACCAATGGTGTTTCCGGAGACTGGGGAGGGGGGGGGGGGGCATCAAGCCCTATTGATGGCAACCAGTGGCCACCTGTCCTCTGAAGCATTGGGTGTGTAGGGGTGAGGGTGCTGTGGGTGGCAATGTTGAGCAACACACATAGATTCAATATTGCAATTCAGTTTGAGACTTTGAGTCACTTGAATTGTATGCTACACACACGCACACACACACACACACACACACACACACACCACTCACAATAGTTAACATGACATTGTGTCATAACCTCAGTAACCTCAGCACACACACACACCACACACACAACCACACACCACACACACACACACACACACACACACATACTAACCAGGTAGGTGCCTTCAACTTGAACATGCACTCAGCTGCGCGGCAGGCCTTGGTGTAGTTCTCTGCCAACACGCTGACCTCAAAATAAGTAGCAACAACCCAATAGTCTTGCTGCAGCTCCAGGCTGCCCTTACGGCCAATCAGATTGTTCAGAATCATCCCTTAGAGAGTACAGTGGGGGGAGGGGGGACAGGTGGGTTGGACGGGTGGGGAGCACAGGGGGAATAGGGTGGACTCCTCACCCACTCACCCACTTCCTGTAGCTCCTTGTTCTCGGAGAACCTCTCCCCTGAGATCACCAGCAATGTGGCCAGGTTGATGCCAGCATACTCATTGGGCTGCACTTCAAATCCCTTCCTATACCTACATTGCCATGGCAACCAGCACCAGTCAAAATTTGCAATGCATTGCACACATACAGTACACACACACACACACACACACACACACACACACACACACACACACACACACACACACACACACACACACACACACACACACACACACACACACACACACACACACACACACGCACGCACACACACACAGAGGACACACCAGTGAATCGCTCTCTTGAGGTACTCCTTGTCTTTGTGCCCTGACTCAGAGAACTTGTCCTTGTAGATCCGACCACAGAGACACAAGAAGTCTGGCACCTGGTTCTCAGGGGCACCCAGGATCTGGAGCAGAAAGGAGAAGACTCTTCACCAATCCTCATACGTATGTGCACCATCTTCACACAGCAAGGTGTATACAGTGGAAGAGTTTCAGCATTACATCCAAAGGCAGCAATCATGGGTCACAGACATAGTATACATACAACATGATCGGACACAAGCTGTGCCCCACCCCTGCCCCACCCATGTCCCACCCCCGCCCCACCCCTACCACACCCACCTCCTCCAACACCAGAAGAGCTTTCTCCCTGTCACCAGAGTGGTTCCGACGGTTGAGAGCAAATGCAAATTGATATTGAATTGGAGCCTTCTGTGTCACTTCGTGCTCCTGAGGGAGCCGCTGCACTAATGAGATCATGGCCTCATAGTCCTGCAGAGGACAAGGACAGGTCAAGATTATCATCAACATTGTTGTCATCATCAACATTGTTGTCATCATCATCATCATCATCATCACCATCATCATTAGCATCATCATCATCATCATCATCATCATCATCATCATCATCATCATCATCATCACCATCATCGTCATCATCATCACCATCATCGTTTATGGAAGGGTGGAACACATTTTAGCACTGTCCTGTGTACACTCAATTTATACAGAACATACCTGTGTGTCTCTAAATGTCATTAATAGGCTGAGGACCACATCAGCGTGGAAGAGCTTTGGGTTCTCATCCAACATACGCTGTAGAGTGATTAGCTCCTGTGAGGGAAGGGGAGGGGAGGGAGGGAGAGAGGGGAGGTGAGGGGAGGGATGGGGAGGGGAGGGGAAGGGGGAGGGAGAAAGGGGAGGTGAGGGGAGGGATGGGGAGGGGAAGGGGGAGGGATAAAGGGGAGGTGAGGGGAGGGATGGGGAGGGGAGGAGTGTGAGTGATTAGGACAGGAGGCTATGAGTGAGTGAAGGATGGGCGAGAATGACTAAGGAGGAATGGAGAGTTATGAAAGAGCACAGGATGAGGCTAACAAGAGAAAGAAGATAAGACCCAACCTTCTTCAGTTCTTCCCCAGTAAATTTCTCTCTTGCTTGACGCAGTTCCTTCAAGAAGTACTCCTTAAGCTGCTCCCTTCATCATGGAAGAAGACAGTAAGGGACAAAACGGTCAGCACACAGGGATAAGCACACACAAGCTTACACACATCCCTATATCGGCACTGGCAGAGGTACACAACTGAGACTACCACACACACTCCAATCTAGCTGCCAGCCAAGGAAGTCTACCATTGGCAACACAATTAGGAGGAGCTGGAGTGTTTGGGGAAACCTTCCTCAGTAGGTTGGACCTGCTAATGAGAGGAAGCGAGGACTAGTGACTACACCACTAGAACCCCTGATGCAGAGGACACATGCTTCAAGCACATCTGTACAAGAAAGGAAAGCCTTCCTGCAGAGACAGCACATCCAACCACACTGACACACATGGTACGTACGTATGTGCTGAAGGGACTTAAACAGTCATTTCCTAGTTTCTTTTAAAGGGACGTCTCTATGACATCTTGAAGAGTGCAGAACCATTCTTCCTAAAACCCAAGAACCCTTCATAATGACTCAAATCCACACTCTACACGCCCTCTTCGGACCATCAATATCAATGTGGTTTAACCGTTGTAGTAGGTGAAATAGTACAATTTTACAAACTACCATGTTACACTTTCGGCCCTGTACAGTCATGCAAGAGTGCGTGTTGAACTGACGAACCAAATACACCAAACACAGACCAACAAGCTTCATCAGTCTAATACTGTGATCCCGTTACCATGGTAACGGGATCTATTACTGTTTACCACACTAGTTCACGGTGCAAAGTGCCCTCACAATAGACATTCACTTTCATGGTTGCAAGTGAGAACATTCAGCACACAAGGGAAGAAGCTCCCTGAGCAAGTGGCCGAAGTACCACATCACAGCACAGTTCTACAGTGCTCTCCATCGCACCTTGTGGCAACTTGCACTGCCTGTAAAAGTTTCTTGAACCTTGACCTCAGCAGCGGGGGAGAGATCCCTGGGGAATCCCTCGGCGAAGGGGACCGCCACTCGCAGCAGCTGCCGTCTTCATTGATGTAATACCCCAGCAAAGTATATTTCATCCCCTTCACCAAGTTCTGTACATTAGAGTGAATGTGTACAGAGCTAATATAAATGCTCATAAGTTAATACTTAATGTATGGTGCATTTATATAGATACACAGTGGAAATTGGTATATTAAAGACAACGGGCTCATAACAGCATTAAAACTTGGTGGACACGACTAGGTGGTTTACACAGCACGAAGGAGAAAATGGAAAGTGGAGAGTGCTAAATGCAAAGAGCACCCTCAAGTGACCACCCCAACTTGCCACTTCTCATCACTAATGCACCAATGCAGTTGGTATACAATAGTGGTACAGTGGAACCTGTCTAAGATGGTCACTGTGTTAGGCAGCCACCTCACTAAAACAGCCAGCCTCCCTGGCCCCAAATAGCACTAAAGCATTGCAGTCTATCTCTGTAGAGCAGCAACCTCTCTATAAATTAGAATTGGCCCATAGGTGGCTGTCTGTCAGGTTCCACTGTATGCAAATTATGCCGTTATCGATAATGAGTTGTGATATAGTACTAACATTTCAACTTTAACTGAAAACGAAAATACTGGACTAATTTCGAGCCAGCCGCCTTAGCATGCTTCCCTCGTCACCCAGTGCTATCAACTCGCCTGTATCTGCGCCATGTCGGTTCTACCCGGTCCAACCGCACTACCTCGCCTCGCTCCTCTGTAGGACTCGCTCGAGTTCAGCACCGTGACGATATTGTTCGTGCTTTCGAAGCTTTCTCGTACAGCCAAGTGGTAGAATAGGCCATTCCTTCGCGACAACTCTGTTATATCCGCCACAACAACATCAGCTGAGTAGAACATGTCCACGGTTGACGTCTCTCCAAAGTCCAGCTTGTCAAAGCCTATTCGCTGGTGGAGCAGTCCCAAATCCTTGCATGCTTCTTGAAGGGCTGTTTCAGCCGCCAGCCCTTCTCTTCTGTCAGGAAAACACGATAAAACACGAATGTCCTTCCCCATCACCCTTCCACCGCTCAATTTGTCATATGGGTATCACGTGACGGCGGGACTTCCCCAGGAATTAATTTTCAAACAAAGTTCAGTACACTTGGCGGCACTTGCAAGCAAGGCTGCAGCACACATTGAATGGCTGCAGCAGTACCCATATGTGCTGTGCATCTCTTCTATACAAGTAGGCATGCTCGTTTCATGTGAAGTTGACTCGATTGGCTGCTTCAAAAGCGACTGCTACTTGCATTGTTCTGTGTGTCCATTATCTGACTCACTGTGATACCATCTCAAAACACACACACACACAGTTCAACAATGTGTCAGCTTAAAGAAAGGAATGCTCATTGGTCCTTTGTACTTTTCGTTTTCAACTTTAGCTAGTAATTTTGTACAATAAAGTAACTGCACCAGCATTTCCATGATGACACTGTCTCTTGACATCTTTAATGTACCTTGTACACGGCTATAAGAATCCTCCCTGGGCTCTAATGCCATCAACACACAGCATGTGTAGCTACAACTAGTGCAATACATGTATACCGCACTACCTGAGAGACAAAGGGTATATCAGTGAATGTTTCAGATGTTTAACATTGCTAACTTCCACTCGTAATGCTGAATAGTCGGCGTATACAGCTGTACTTTCTCTTTGGGGTGGGGAAGGTCAGCTACCTCTCACTGTGAATACATGGTGTCCTACTAAGGTTGCAGCCATACAAGGTGCACATGCACAGGCACTGCGCGTGATATAATGACGTCATCAAAAGGTCAGTATGTTGTGGTTTAAAAGGCCCCAAAGGACGACCTTTTCCAACATTGTTGTTTACTCGTTTCTTCTAGAATTCAAGGGATTTTCTGCCTACGTTGACAGTCATGAGCACCGTCTCCACCACGTGGGACTGGTTCTCCTCCGTACCTCTCGCCCACTCGGCCGGTACCACTCTATCCGGCTGGTATGAAGGGGCCAAGAATCGTTGCGTCCTCAACTACGCCCTCTCCACTGTTGAGGCTACCATGAAGGTGGCCGCCTCGGCCGCCCAGCCAGTGGTCAAGCGTTTCGACGAGAAGAGTGAGTTTCGTTTTAGTGTTAATAGGTCGAGGTTGGTTGTAATAGTGTGCATTTGACGTACCCCTTTCCCTCCTCACTCCCCTTTGTTGTCTTAGTCGCCGCAGCGGATACGTACGCGGTCGAGAAGCTGAAGGATCTTGAGGACAAGTACCCCTACATCAAGAAGCCAACTGAGGATGTCAGTGAACGAGAAACGTGACGTCTTTTGAGAAGAGTTCTAATTCGTGCTTTAATCTCAACTCGCCCTTTTCCTTACTCCCCCAATGTCCATAGGTCATGAATGACTCCAAGGAGGCAATGAATGCTGCCTGGAAGGCAGGGGCCGAGCGTGTGGCTGCCCTCCCAGGGTCTGGCATGGTCTCTTCCACTTACAACACTGGGAAGGGGATCATCTCCTCCGGGGCAGGTTGTGTGAAGGCCACCTATGATGGTACTGTGAGAAGGATCGGAGAAGGCTACTCGGGTGGCAAGGCCAAGCTCTCCAGTGGATACACCACTGGGAAGGATTACGTTGTGAGCAGCGTGAAGGCCAGCTCCGAATATGTTGCTGAAACGCGTGTCGTAAAGCTCGTTGGCAGTGGTGTGTCCCACGTGCTCACCAAAACTGACTCCATGGTGGATTATATGCTTCCCGATGAGGAGGAGGAGAAGGAAGAGAAGGAAGGAGAGGACGAAAAGACATCGGCTGACCCACCTGCACCCGAAGATGTTGGGAATGTTGAGTGTGCCCGGAAGATCTCAAGGAAGCTGCGCAAACGCATGCACCGTCGCGCCATGGCCCGTGTGGAGACCGCCACCCAGTACTACAAAGAACTCCTGGACATCCTCAAGGCCCACACAGAGCTGGTGAGTGCATGGTACCAGAGTCTACCAACATTTCACATGTGTAGGGCACTTACTCATGCAGTAAGTGATATAATGTACCAGTATGTGTGCCTACATGTTGAAGGGCTTTACGTGTGGCATTTTAAGTTTCGGTCCATGTAACACAACACTTATCAGGCAATCAGGGGGCAGTCAACTGCTCACCTTTCATCCACCATATCCCCTCATCCCAATGTAGTTAAGTTTGTTCTGCAGTATTGACCTCCCCCCCCCAGCCCCCACCCCTACCTCTTATCGGTCAGCACAGCACTCTTACAGTTTACTTCATCCCCCATCCTTCCTCCTTGCAGCTGAAACTAGCTCAGACTGTCAAGGATGCTCCTGCGAAGGGCTATCACACTGCTGAAGGCTACATCAAGCAGCTTCTTGCTAAGTGTGAGAAGACGGGCACCGAGGTGGAGGAGGATAGTCTGGACTGGCTCAAGGAACGCTCTGGAAAGGTGTGTAGTCGTACATAGCGTGTGTGTGTGTGTTTGTGTGCGTGCGTGCGTGCGCGTGTGCAAGAGGCATTGGGTAAAGTTGGTACTAATGCAGAAGGGGGGGGGGGGGGAGGAGGGTTATTAAAGTGATTGATCAGTTTGTGAACAACACTGATTGTTTTCCGACCTTTGGAACAAAGCATGACTGGTCACTGGTATCAACCGGTGTCCCCATTACTCTGGTATTGGGTCACTAATGTTTCCCTCTGGTGTTCTTCCTTGTTGCAGTTCTCTGCTCAAAGTGTGATGGATGCTGCAAAGGATGTTGCTGGCCGCGTTGTGAGTGCAGCACAGTCAGTTGCCAAAGCTGTCTCGTACCTGCCTCAGGGCTTGCGCGATGGAGCATCCAAAGCAGTCCAACAAGCCACCTCTCTCCTGGAAACTGTCCGAAATGTAAGGGAGGGAGGGGAGGGAAGAGGGAGAATTGAAGTCAGGGCTAGTTTTCAGTACCTTTGGTGTTTGGAAGTGATTGCTAGCTTTCTTGCTTACATTTCTGTCTGTGTGTGTTTACAGGCTAATGCCCCACGTGACCTCCCTCGAAGCACCTTGGCCTCCATCAGTGAAATGATTGACACGCAGAAGGATTACCTCAACCGTCTCGGCCGTTATGTCTCTTCCACCATCACCGATTATGTGAGTGTTGTGGCTGTGCTGTGTAATATAGAATTTTGGTATATATTTTTGACAAAGTGTCATATTGGATCGTGTGCATGTTGAAAAGTCACCTGGTTAAAGGTCCCAGGTTAGCTCTCCAAAGGTCAGCATGTGCTTAACGTGTTTAAGGGTCACTCCTACTATAACTGGTATTTACTACTGAAACTAATTAGTAGTGGCTGACCTATACTGTAATGTATACACTGGGCTGACCTTTCCTCCCCCATGTGGTGGTGGCTTCCCATCTTGTTTGTATTGTGTTACTGAATAGGCAGGGCTATATAATGACTTGTTGCATCATGTTTTAATCACATGACAACCTTTCCTAATTGAATTGCCCTTTTAAGGAAATGGTGCATACACCACTCAATCATATTCACACAGCCACAAGGGTGTTTACAGCGCTTTATTGTTGTGCTGGTTGCACAGCCACAAGCTTGTTGTGCTGGTCATTCGACTCCCAGTTCACCTTAGCCTCAGTTCTACTGCAGTACGCATGGTACCTGAGTGGTTTAAGTCCCTGTTTGGTATGGTGCCAAGTTAGGTCAAAGTTCAGAGGAGAGTTGTAGACCAAATAACAATCGGTGACAATCATTATGCACAACGCTGTACCAGAGTGGAGAAGTGATATGTTGTACTGTTGTGTACATTGGGTCTGTGTGTGTGTGTGTGTGTGCACCTGTATGAAGAGTTGTTTGTAATTTGCATTTCTGTTCCCACTGTACATTGCCTCTACTCGCTGTGCCATGCGTACCACCCCTCTTCCCTCTGTAGCTCTACCCAACCAAGACCACTGAAGCACCTCTGGAGAGTGAAGGTACTGCTGCTGCTGGCAGCACAGACCCTCCGCCTTCCAATGACAACTCGAACACGGACACTCCCCTGAGCGAGCGGCCCTTGGAGGAGGAGGAGGAAGATGACGAGATTCTTCTGAGTGAGAGTGATGATGAGGAGAGTGATGGCAACGATGAAGATG
Source organism: Ianthella basta (assembly GCA_964019415.1). Classification (NCBI taxonomy): domain Eukaryota; kingdom Metazoa; phylum Porifera; class Demospongiae; order Verongiida; family Ianthellidae; genus Ianthella; species Ianthella basta. The sequence goes on from OZ025888.1 coordinate 5,230,499, forward strand.
AAGGATTTGGTGATCCTACCGGTGACAACTTGTCTTAATCACTAAATGAACTTGGGAGTTTACCTCAATAGCTTTAGGCCATTGGAAACATCCATTTAATCCACTTTTGTACTTTAGAAGCCACTTTTGTATTCATGGCTTGATTTACAGCAATTTGAAAGCCAGCGTGATGTCACGACTGAAGGCATCGGGCCAGAAGATAATTCCTCTCATATAGTAACACATGTAGGCAGGTGACAATTATTGTACGTATGCTTCAAATGCTAACCTTTACACTCTGGATAGAAAGATAACTTGCTACACTTTAGACCTATGAATAAGTCAGTTATACAGTGAAACCTGTCAAAGACAGTCACCTGTTTAACAATTCTAACTGACCTTTATAGAGGGGTGGCTGCTCTACTGAGGTAGACTGCATTGCTTTAGTGTTATTTGGGGCCAGGGAGGCTGGCTGTTTTAGAGAGGTGGCTGCCTAACACAGTGACCACCTTAAGACAGGTTCCACTGTATATGTACATGCAGTGTATGCACTAGTGCTTCGTACAAGTAAATAAACCAGTGTAAATTGCAGAGAGTAACCACCACACAGGTGCAAGTGCTGTATCTTGCTGTAGCTGCTCTAGTTGCTCCAGTTTATGGAATGAAAATGGCAGCAGCACAAGTTGGTGAATTAAGGCTAGCTATATAGGATGACTGCATGGGCACCAGCATTGATTCGTACAAGTCTGAGTGGGATGTATGCTGCAGCAACATTGAATTAATATGCAACTTGCACAAGGGCACAATTGAGTATCTTGTCAGTAGCACACAACATACATGTATAGGTATGATGTAGGGTCCAATAGAAGCAGTCTGGATTGCATTAATTCTGCATACTATTTCCAATTAGTCCTGTAATAAGGGGCTCTCAAGTCTGGCCATCCTCAAAGTTTGGCCACTGCAGCTGGTAAATTGCAAACAACTGGATTAGATGCAATTATAACTGAGCAACTAAGAACAGTCTATAATACCCTCAAGCAGGATTTTTATGTATAGGTTATTGAATGAGGAAGAGGTTGAGATGCGATTTATCGACCTGAGGCGCGAAGCGCCGAGGGCGATAAATCGCATCCCAACCCACCCGATATACCGGATAACCGTCTTACACACAACGTGGGCGTGGGCGTTTACTTTCAATGGAATGCGCGCGCTCACAAGGCCATGACGGATCGGCTACTGGAAGAACTGCTCGGCACTGCTGCTTCGGACGCCCCTGTAGAATGTGGGAGCAACGTTTTCGACCTCCTCTCACAGCCACTGTCAATCTGGGGGGACGTAGACGATCGCAGTGGCTTTTGCATTCCTGCCGTTCCTACGGAATGCGTTCGTCTGAACGCTGAATCGCCAGCCGACGATCTGCTGCTACGGGCTTCACCGTTATTCGCGAGGGAAGAGGAGAAGGAGGAAGACGCTCTGTTGTTAGCTGCTTCACAACAGTATGAGAAGAGATGCGGTCCGCTAATGTCTAGTGAAGACTGACATCCAGTCGCAGTCCTCGACCAAAATCCTATAAAATACGAAAGGGAAGAAGCGTCGCTTCAGCAGCGCAAGGCTCTGGTAGATGTAATTCAAAGCCCTAGCAAGAAGATGAAGCAAGGAGAGTAGCCTCAGGACTGAAGCCTGGAGCTACATCTTTGCAAGACATGCAAAAGTCGTTTAGCTATATTAGCTTAATGGAAGCATACAGAGTCTTGCTAATTAAGATGGTCTATGTACCATGGTGACACGAATGAAAGACAACGTTCGGAACTACACATGATAAGGAAAGAAGGGGGGAAGGGAAAAAGGGTCGGCTAAAGATCTGGTGGTTGCCGGTGCTGGTCCGGTTCACTGCCATTTTTCCTTCCCCCCTTCTTTCCTTACCATGTGTAGTTCCGAACGTTGTCTTTCATACAGAGTCTTGTTATTAACTTTCAGGGAAGAGTTAGGGTTAGAACCATTCTGTGAAGCTGAAATTTGTTAACATGACCACTTGACTGACATTACAACCAACAATGAATACTATGTTCTTTGCGATTGTATAAATCATTTTAAACAATAAGAGTCCACAAATGTGAACAGTACAAGCTGATGAAGGAAGCAGCCGTACTTCGGAGAGCTGGCACCTCCTTCCACTGCACGGACAGAGTAACTGACAGTAGCAAAAATTCCACGTGCACATGTCAATCTAGAGCAAGAGAGCAGCCATACTTCGGAGAGCTGGCAGCTCCTTCCATTGCATGGATCGATTAAAGAACAGTATACTGTATAAATTCCACTTGCACAAGTTGACAGAGAGAGAGAGCAGCCATACTTCGGAGAGCTGGCAGCTCCTTCCACATGGACAGATTGAAGGACAGTAGTACAAATTCCACTTGCACAAGTTGACAGAGAGAGAGAGCAGCCGTACTTCGGAGAGCTGGCAGCTCCTTCCACAAGGACAGATTAAAGGTCATTACCGTAAATATTCTAAAAATTTGTGAACTTTATGTGCATTTCAAATCTTAACTTTTGAAGATTAGTGGTACGCTGATGACCCACTCTGGGACGATGAAGGATGCCCTTCTGGCAACACCTGCTGTGACCCTCCAAACCTGCCATGGTTTAATAGAATAATCAACTCACCATCTACTACTGACATTGAATTGCGTTTGTGCCAAGATGAAGTTTCTTCAAATGAAGATGTCTCAGTAGAGCTGTTTGAACTGTATGTGTACTGAACTGAGCAAGTTGCTGAATAGATTTAGGCTTCATTAGACCCCAAGTAGTGCACCTTCATTTATTGACAGTAGAACCATTTGTGTGCCCAATAGCAGCAAGTGATGTAGACTTCATTCAGTTAGCATTGTCGCCAATCTACTTGCTCAAATGTAGTTTAGTATACTGTTATTAGTAGAGATCAATGAAGTACGATCACATCAGATTCTGTGAATTGAATCAAATTCATCAACAACACTGACCATAAATGTCATTCCTGAAGGCTGATCATGCATCGCATGCACGGAACATACGGATAACCCATGCAATATACACAGTGAGGGTCTGAATATTTATAATAGTAATTATTGCATGCAGTGTCCGGTGCAGCCAAGAGAGAGATATCCCATTCACAACAAATGGGTAAACAGGTTTGAGCTCCGAATATGAGCTGTTGAAGTAGAAGGGCTGTACTAGGACTAAACATTGTACCTGTATTAAACCATCAATACCACAAGCTGAATCAACTCTCAAGGTGTTTTTGCTTTGACGTTGTGAGGTGGCATCAACCTGTGGTGCCCATTACCAAAGAGAAGGCTATAAATGACAGCACAGGGAGGGCACAGGGAGGGTGGACCAGCATGGGATGAGGTAGTGGGCCCGTGTGTGCCAGCACAGGTTGGTTAATGAGAGAACTCAAATACGAGACAGTACTTCTGACAGCGATGTCACAATGTCATTTGGGTCTGCTTTCTCTGCTTGTTGGCCTGGAGCATCACCCCTTACAAGCAGTAAGGCATTCATTCCAAGGCGCTTGGCTGGGAGGTAGTCCCTCTCCTGGGGTAACAAGCAGAGTGAAGAAGGTTGACATACAAAGCACAAATAGGGTAACTGGCTGCAATGTAGACCTATGAATAAGTCACACACACACACTTGAACACTACATACAAACCACACCACTACATCTAAAGTTGTAGCTTCGATGTGAAGTCACCATGGAAGCACTTACCATCGAATCACCAATGTGTGTGATGTCCTTCATGTCTGCTCCAGTTCTTTCCATCAGAAGTTGGAATATCATTGGGTCTGGTTTTTCATATCCTGCACTTCGTGTAGCAATCACTGTGGAGAAGTAATTCAACAGGTTCAGTCTCTGCAGTAGAATATCTGTGCTGGAAGGGAGGCAGGCATCCATCTGTGAAGGAGTGTGTGTGTGTGTGTGTGTGTGTGTGTGTGTGTGTGTGTGTGTGTGTGTGTGTGTGTGTGTGTGTGTGTGTGTGCGTGCGTGTAAGTACATGTTCACCTAATCTTTCGTCAAAGTTGGACAGAACACTCAGCTTGTGCCCACTCAGAGCAGCTTCCTCCAGAAAGGGCACAGTGTCCGGGTACACCTCCCAGCTGGAGGCCTCACAGAACTCCTCATACAGCCCGTCTGATATGTCATCCCTAAAGTCTAATAAAAGCACGTTAGTCAACCAGCAGATCCAGAACAGTATCACTAATACTTCAGTCACATGACAGTACTCAATGGTAAAGTGTAAAACCCGGACTGTGGAATGGAATGGACTCCGGAATGGACTGTGGACTGGACTAAATCTCCATGGTAACGGCAAGATAATGACATCACAAGCTATAATGATGTCATTAGTACTGTAATGATGTCATAACATAGGGTTACTAGGGCAACTCCACAGTAACGGTTACGTAAGCATATGCACGTTTAGAAAACGTCCAACAGCGCGCCCCATTGCAGTTTATGCATAGCACCTGCTCGTGTAGAATGCGCTCAGCCTGTTACTTGTTGGTCGTGCTGTTGCTAGTTATGTCCACCCCGCCACTAAACCCCATCGTTATCGTCCTCTCCTCTGACGAAGAGTCACTGCCGATCAAGCCACCGCCGCTAGCCGTTCAGCCAAGGATAGCCCCGCCGCCTGCTGCTACGTCAAAGACCGACGTGGGACAGCTGAAGACGCCTCTGCTGCTAGCCGTTCAGTCGGAGGATGACGAGGGGCTGCTGAAGACACTTCCGCCGCTAGCCGTTCAGTCGGAGGATGACGAGGGGCAGCTGAAGACATTTCCGCCGCTAGCCGTTCAGTTGGAAGATGACGAGGGGCAGCTGAAGGCACTTCCGCCGCTAGCCGTTCAATCGGAGGATGACGAGGGACAGCTGAAGACATCTCCCAAGCTAGCTGTGCAGTCGGAGGATGACGAGGGACAGCCCAAGCCACCCAAGGTGTTTACGCCAACTAAGAAGCCCCCATCCAAGTAAGTCCATTGCAATGTCCGTACAGTGGCTCATAGCCAGAGCATTTGACAGTGCCATGGCCATTACCGCATGCTGTTTACCCCACAATAGTGGCAATAGGCACTGCACAGGGAAACCTTCTGATTACTAGCTGATAGACTGATAATTAATGGTGCATTTGACTTCGACTTCAGTTGCACTTGTCTTGGTTTATTACGCAGATGCATACGGTTGGATTACTCCAGTGAGGAAGATCAAAGTGCAAACAGCGAAAACGATGACCGACCTGCTAAACGACAGAGGTAGGTCACTGGTTACATTTTTGCCATTTAGCCTGATTTTTTTGTGTTCTCCTTAATGATTGCAGCAGTTGAAGTCGTGATTGGTATATGGTAGGGGGCTCTAATTCCAAACGTTTTTCTGAATGAGTCTCTTTTCAGTGGAACGTGGTAACAGCCTGAAACTTTGGAATGTTCAGAATTAGGGCCCGTTCAGAAATAGGCCTGCCATTGTTACTTCTTAAAACAGCTGCAATATTATAATGCACACTTGCCCTCTGTGTTGATGTAGGCTTACCTTTCTGTCGGCATCAGAGTCTGACTCAGACGAACCACCAATGTCCCACTTCAATGCTGACCCTGAACTTCCTGTGTACTCACAGACGTCCACGGGCTACTTGGCCACTGAATTGATAGACATCCTGATGAGCGATTCCATCTCTGATGAAAAGGTGTGCCGTGTCCAGCCTTTGGGCGTGAACCACAACTGTACTTTTGTCATGGATTTGGACTCAGTTAGCATAGAAGACTTGAAAGCGGATGACCTAGGATCATGGAAATCAAATGGTACTCGCCGAATGTACTTCCAAGTCGACGAAAGGAACAAGGCTGTATTTGTCCAGGCGAAACCAACTCAAGCAGCTGGTTATTTTGTGCTGATTCGTCGTTACTTTATCCACACAAGTTACAGCAAATTCAGACGATGTATAGTGGAAATACAAGGTTAGTAAGCTACTAACATGACTGACATTGTGTGAAGTGCCATGCATGTAATGGTTTATATATGTGGTAATTTCTTCATATGTGCAAACATCTAACCCATGGTCACGTGCCGAATATGTACAAGCACAGTTACCTAAGCATGATGTGAACTTTATATTAATGTGTAAAGGAATGTTCACTTGAGTGCAGTCACTGTAAAGCAGTGGTGGTCTAAAGCCGTCAGTAGTGGTTTCTCAGACAAGTGGTATTAAAAATGTTGGTTTCAAACAACTACTTGTGCCTGAGAAACCACCAGTGGTTTAAAACCACCACTGTTCGCAGTGTGTGGTCTGGCCACGAAAGTGCATTAGAGATGCTTCCTTTACTGTAGACTTGGAAGGAAATGTCAACAAGTTTGGCATGCTGCAGTATATGTTTGAGGGCCCAGAGGTTGACATAAAGGTCAAGCCTCATGGGAATTCTAAGATGGCTACCCCGTACTTCAGGACGGCCAAAAAGACGAAGGAGCGTATTAGAACCCTTGCCGCTACTTCAACACCAAAACATGTTGTGCAAACGATAACCCGTGAGCAGGGAGGGGAAATTGAAGCGAAAGGACCTACATTTCTGCCACGTGATAGGCAGCAGGTCGCTAATTTTCGACGAAGCATTGCGAAGCCAAAAGATAATGATGTATTGTACAGCATTATGATGGAGTGTAAACTGTCCCAGGGGAAGGGGGACATGTTTGTGCAGGATGTTAAGGCTGCACCAGAGCCACAGTCAGTTTTGTTTTACGACTGGCAAATAGATGATTTGGTTCGCTTCTGTACCAATAATTCTGACTTCTCGATACTCACTGTGGACACTACCTTCAACCTTGGAGATTTCTTTGTGACTCCCACTACCTATCACCACCTCATGCTCGAGGACATTCGCACAGGAAAGCACCCGATCATGCTTGGCCCGATCCTTGTCCACCAACGCACACAGTTTGCCACTTTTAATTACTTTGCCAGTACTTTGGTTGGCTACAACAAGTCGCTGCGAAATGTTTTGGCAATTGGCACAGATGGGGATGCCAATCTCACTGAGGCACTTGGTCACAGCTTCCCTTTTGCCCTACAGCTTCGCTGTTTCCTCCACTTCAAGAGGAATATCCAAGAGAAACTTCGCGACTTGGCCATCCCAAAGCATGTTGCCCAAGCAATTTTAGATGACATTTTTGGCAAGCGTGAAGGCAATGTTAAGATAGAAGGTCTGGTTGATGTTACTAGTGTGGAAGACTTCGATCGCAAACTTGACGCATTGGAAAAACTGTGGAATGCACTCGAGTCTCCTCATACCAGTCATGCTGGTTCCCAATTTTTTAGCTACTTCAAACGTTCTGCTGCTGATGTTATTCGGCACCATATGCGAAAGGATCTTAGGGAAGCAGCAGGACTAGGGTCTCCGCCTGCGATATTCACGACTAACAGTTCTGAAGCGATGAACTCAGTGATTAAGAAGCAAGTGGCTTACAAGAAGACCCAGTGGCCAGAGTTTGTCCGTGAGATGAAAGAGCTTGTCGATTCCCAGCGGAGCGAGATCATTCGTGCGCTATCTGGCAGGGGTCGTTACAGACTAACCGAGAACTACCAAAGGCTGGGTGTGTCGCTGGATGAGTGGAACAAGATGCGTTCAGACCAACGCAAAAAAATTGTTGAAAGGCTTAGCTCTGCTCAGTTGACTGCCCCTATGTGTCCGCATCCTAGGACAGCACAACCTGCTCATGTATCACGAGTTGACCCAGCCCACAGCAGTGCAGCTGCGTTGAGTGAGTTCCACTCTGAAGCCTGTTCCAGCACGTCAAGTAGCACTCAACAGCCACCCCATTCCATGAAGGGTTTGGATGTTAGTGCTGAAGATAGCGGAATCCACACTATTCCGCTGATAACGTTACAGGCAATCTGGAGCAAAGCAACATCACTGTTGCAATCTGACACAGCAATCACCCCAGCTCCAGGAACTGACAAACGAGTGCGCTGTGTCATGTCCTACCGTAGCGACACTCCCCATGTTGTGCGGCCCAAGGGAAGTAGCCAGTATGTCTGTGATGCAAACTGCCCACAGTGGGTTTCAGGCAATATCTGTGCACACACTGTGGCCGTTGCACAGCTAAACAACTCACTTCGCAAATTTCTAGACTGGTATGCGTCGTCTGCTGTTCAACCGAACCTGACCACTTTGGCAATGACAGGTATGCCGCCTGGTAGAGGTCGAAAGGGCAACAAGGCACCAAGAAGCAGAAAGGTAACACGTACAGCCTCTCCAGACACCATTGTTCCATCGCCACACTCTCTTAGCTGTCTCTCTCCTGCACTGCATCCTGCCGAACCTCAGCCCTCTGTCTGTCCCACAATGTATCCTGCTGTGCCTCAGCCCTCTGTCTCTCCAACAATGCATCCTGCTGTGCCTCAGCCCTCTGTCTCTCCAACAATGCATCCTGCTGTGCCTCAGCCCTCTGTCTCTTCTACAACGGATCCTGCTGTATCTCATCCCCCTGCGACCCAGCCATCTGTGCTTCCTACGGCTACATTTGCAACTCAGCCACCACTTCCTATGGTATTTGTGGGTCAGTCCAACAACTCGACATTCAATGGTACTATAGGTAGCTGCTCAGTCCAGCCATTCCCGACACATGTGCAGCAACCTTTAGCCCCTTCTACCATGTACACTGACAGTCCTTTCCAACCTTCACATATTCTGCCTGCGAATCCGAATCCATTCTATGTGAAATTCATTACAGGGAACATCCGTACTTGCCAGGGCTGTAGAGGTACATTGCGCACAGCAGATGGAAGCATACCAACTCCACCTTACGACCTTGCCATTGCAAGGGCTGAACGTCGTCAGTTCCGAGACTCTTCTGGTACACTTATTACACCCCGGAAGGAGACAGCTGCTCATTACCACTGTAGACTTGAGTGTGTGATAGCAGTGGAACCAAACTTTGCACCACTCAGCCTCAATGTACCATCTGATGTTTACAGTAGGCTTTCTCCAGTCCACAGACAATACCTCTATGGCGCTTTTGGGCTAAGTCTCTGACTGACATCCGCTATTATTCACTTACATACACTGACATGGTTTTGTTTTGTTTTTCATTTCATTCATTGTGTTGTTCTGCCATATGCTGTTAATGTGATATCACGTAATTCGTCTACTTGCCTGTAATGTAATGTAATGTACTGTTATACATGTACCATGATTTTGGACGTTATCATTCAGAATCTGTAACATTTTTTTATTATGAATGATTCTTGTGTCATGATTTTGGACGTTACTCTATAACATTTGTATTCTGAATGATTCTTGTGTCGTGATTTTCCCTTTATCATTCTGTAACATTATTCTGAATGATATTTGTTTAATGATTTTGGACAGTAATAATTATTCTGAGTGATCTTTGTTTCATCATTCTGCACAGTTATCCAGTAACATCTATCTTGTACAAATCTTTCATATTGTAATGATATTGTGATTCTTGGTTCATTGATGGTTTTCAATTGTTTGTCCATTACGATTACAATTAGGCAAGTAGCTAGTGCATGTGAAGTCAGCAAAGTCGAAGCCAAAAGCAAGCGAGCTTGGCTTGACAAATAGAAGTATCCAGAAACTGTCTTCTCCCGTCAATGACATAGGCAAGGCGGCAACCTTGCGCAAGTAGCTAATGTGTGGGAAAGTGCATGCTTCTAACATTTTAGCTTGGCTCCATTTGTAATCGTGAATGTGCCATTATTCACCCCTGATGGTGGTATTGCGATCCAGCCATGTACCATTATGGACCAGTCCACAGTCCATTCCGCAGTCCATTCCGGAGTCCATTCCATTCCACAGTCCAGGTTTTACACTTTACCGTACTCAATAGTACTTAATAGTACTTGATACAGTACTATACGAATAACTTCAATTTACTTGACTCCAACATAGCCATGGCAACATACGTACTATGGCATGACATCATTCATGCATAGCCTTAATTATGTAGGTCATCACAGAAATGGCACTACCAAAACATGCACACATGTTCATACATACACATACACAGTATCCTTACGTACAGACATACATACGTACATACATACATACATACATCAACTTAGGGATACCAGAGACAGTACATGTCTGGTGTGCATACATATGCTTGTACCTTGTATAGGAACATTGGCAAGGCTGAAAGTTCTACAGACCACCTACACACAGAGAACCACCGCAAGAGGCTAATACGCAGCTACACAGTACACAGTACAGCACACGCACACACACACACACACACACACACACACACACACACACACACACACACACACTGTGGTTACCTCTCTCCACCACATACGAGAAGACACTCCTGTAGCTAATCCAAAGTTAGGGTGCTCCTCAGCCGTGGAAGCAAAAGCGTTCCTGCAATATTCACACACAGTTTGGCTTAGCTGCTAGAAGCAACCACCTTCCTAGCTGCTTAGCAGGCATGGCAAGTGAGCAACATATTACTGACCTGAATGTATTGTTGAGTTTGACAGCATCTGAATGGACACCATACTTCAAAGCGAATCTCGCCTTAGACAAGGAAGGGGCTACTTATTGTACGAGATCAGATGCACACTACAAAACTAGGGTACGCATCTTTAGCGCACGTGCTCCTAAATCAGGAACATTGGTCTCGCATTATACTCACATAAATATCTCCAACGCTGCCTCGAACCTTCAAACACGTACCAGTTATATCCACAGAAAACAACCGCCTAACGGCAGCCATTTTGTGACTCATAATTCCCACTCCAACTTCAAAAGAATACGGGTGTGTAGCTAAAAATGATTCCTCCATAACAAGGGCAGATGCAGGGATGGTGCAGTGTGAGCTGCATCCGCAGATGCAGGGTGAGTGAACGGGTGGGTGGGGGGTTGTTGGTCTACCAGGATTTTTGCAGTCATCCACTAGCTAATATTAATGGGCAACACAGGTGCCATCATCAGGATGCTATGTATGCACTCATGTGATGTTGTGTTGCCTCTTCAACAGGACTGCACTCTAGAGACATCCCGTTCAACTTTTGCCACTCTTTCCCCTCTCCTCACAGATGAGGATGTGCTAGGCACGTGTTTCTCTTCTGCCTTTTTCCCATTCTCCATCTTTGGATGGCCACACGAGGTAACTCACATGCTAGCAAATGGCTGCACAGAACTGCACCTCAGTCAGCTGTGATAGCTGTGTGCCTTAATGGGTCAACTGTCATGCCTACTAGCAGCACTACTACTCACTCACTCTTGTTGCTCATTCCTACCCTCATTTCACATCTACATACCTTCTCCCTTCCCTTCCCCATCTTCTCCCCTCCACCTCGCCCATCCAGTCATTACCCCACTTTCCTGCTCCTCCACCTCTCGTCTCCCTCTCCATGCACTTCTCACCCCCTTCCACACACCCAACCCATCTTTCCCTCACTCCCTCTCCCATCCATCACTCAGACCCCTGACCTAAACATCTTCTATACAGGTCACCTCCTGGAAACTGGCTATGACATCCTCGTCTTCTGGGTGGCTAGGATGGTGTTCTATAGACAGAAGCTCAGGGGACAGCTTCCCTTCCCTGAGGTGATGTATGCTCAATGTCTGTAGTTGTGTGTGTGTGTGTGTGTGTGTGTGTGTGTGTGTGTGTGTGTGTGTGTGTGTGTGTGTGTGTGTGTGTGTGTGTGTGTGTGTGTGTGTGTGTGTGTGTGTGTGTGTGTGTGTGTGTTACAGTACATAGCTCTTCAGAAACTGTCAATGCTTTTGTGGTGCACTCTTCTACATGTGTTGTGTGTGCATGTAAGCTGAGAAAGGTAACCAGTAGTCAAAGTAGCTTGTTATAATATCTTGCAAGGGATGCATGACTCGTCACCTGTACACCTGCCCATGTGATGTAGATATTACTCCACTCCCTTGTCTGAGATGCTCATGGCAGGAAGATGAGCAAGTCCCTGGGCAATGTGATCATGATCGACCCTCTGGATGTGGTCTATGGCATTTCTCTTGAGGTATGGTATGTTTGTAGCCATAATTACCACACACTACAGTGTAGATGTGTTTGGGTGTGTGGGGGGGGTGGAAGTGTGTGTGTGTGTGTGTGTGTGTGTGTGTGTGTGTGTGTGTGTAGAAATGCACTTCTTAGTAATGAAATACAAAGAGTGATACTGCAGCTTTACACAAAGGGGCGTGGTAGCAGGACTCTTTGGCTTGAGAGCCTTTGTCAACTGCTTACAGAGCTCTCAGAGCTTGCAGAAATCTGTAAGCAGTTGACAGAGGCTCTCAAGCTGAAATGTCCATGCCACTTCCCATGTGTACAGCTACAGTATTGCTCTTTGAATTTCCTGTTGAAACAACCAATGCAGCTATGCCTCTACCAAATCACTTAGTAAGCTTGTTGATTAGTCATAGCTGTAGCCGACAACATTGTTTAGTATGCATTACATAGGTGAGCAAACGTATATGAATGAGTACATACATGGCTCCTTGTACATGTACATATACTGTTCAGGGTCTGCACGAGGTGTTGGAGGACACCAACTTGGACCCAAAGGAGGTTGGCAGGGCAAATTAAGGCTGGATAGGTAAGTGGTCAGGCGCAGTTTAAATATCATGCACCGTAGCTTGACTGCAAGCTGGTACATGTTGCAAGGAGGAATAGTGCTTAGTGGGGTTGGGGGAGTGTGATGGGGAGAGGAGGAAGGTGGTAAAGTGTGAGGGTGAAGAGATTTAGGGCTGGGACGATGTATGATAGACAGTTCAGGGGAGTACATGTGGACGTGTACAGGCTATGTACCTGATATGGAAGCCACAGATAGCTAGTATAGAGTGGGTATGGGAATTCTAACCCTATAGGTAAAGTCGCTAAAGTGTATGTGTACATGAAGTGGCGGTTGAAGGTGGCCTCCCCCTCCCTTTCCTCCCGTTGCTGCTGTGTAAAAAGCAGACAACCCCAATGGTATCCCTGCATGTGGCACTGGTGCACTGAGGTTTGCTCTCTGTACATGCACAGCTCAAGGTCAGTGCCTCCCCCTCCTCCATCAGACGCACACACATACACACACAGAAGCACACACATGCATACATGCAGCTTGCTTTGCATGCACTATACGTATAACTATGTATGTGCATGTACAGTACTTCCATATAGCCCTGTCTGGGCCGTGTGACTCTTACTATGTAATGAGTATTTAGTGCACCTGGACAGCAGCCATACTGTGGGAAACAGGTTAAATTCAATAGGGCACACCGTAATGTGAGCAGTGTACCTTCGTACCAGTCCAGCTCATATGGAGGCTTTGTGTGTGTTGATTGTCCTCACACAGCACACATCAAGAATCACACTATGTATACCTACTGTATACATACGTACGTATATAATACATAAGTCAAGATTGAGATGACTTTATATGTACATTATACAGTAGGAAGTTGCCTCTTCTAATTTATGTCATCACACTTTGTGCCTTGCCAATGGTTTTGTGCACATTCAGTGCACTGTTGCCTTCTTTCATTTCATTCTACTGATTTGTTTGTCCCACCTTGTCTCCTCTCTGTGTGCCTACCCACAGGTCGAAACATCAACCTTGATGTGAAGCATGTTGTTGGATATCACCACTTCTGTAACAAGATCTAGAATGCCATGTGCTTTTTGCTCAACTCCTTTGGGAAGGGCTTGTGCCCCACCTACAGAAGAGGTAGGAATGTTGAGTGTACACACACTGTGTGGGCTACAGGCATGACAGTGTCCATAGGTCAGTGGGTTTGTTTAGATCCACAACAGTGATCACTGGTACGGCAGCAGTGTACCAGGCATTGGTATGGCGGTATTTGGCTGCAATCAAAGGGTTCACTGAATATGACTTCCCTGCAGCCACTGTGCACAGCCATCTAAAACTTTTGGCTCTATGAGCTGTGTGATATGTAAGTGGTCACCAGGTGAGACACGCAAGGGGGACGTGGGCATAGGAGGAAGTGGTCAGATTGCAGTGTTCCATATCACTCTGGGCAGCAAGCAAGCTACTCACGCTCAAGTCTTCACTTTAAACGCTCACATCCATTGCATGGTGGACCTGATTAGATATACTGTATGTGTTGTGTTGCGTTGTGCACTGTCCTCAGGAATCCATCAAACCAGTCATGTATAGGAATGATGACAAACAGAGGGGTGTGGCACTCAATGTCCTGTACATCTGTCTAGACAATGGCTTGAGGATGCTCGGTACCTTCATTCCATATTTGTCAGAAGAACTCTTCCAAGGATATTCCTAGAAGGAGTCTCGACTCGCCGCCTTACACTGCTGTCAAACCATTTCCTAGTTTCGCATAGGGATCAATAGAAAATGGAGGCATGAGGCAGGAGTGGGGGTCTAGCTCGAGGCTAACCGTTCCCATGCAGGGTAGGGGCTAGCGAGTCAGACTAGTCCATGGTCTGGCTCGCTAGCCCCTACTTCCAGCCCCTGATTGCACATGGGCTACATACTCAGCTTGGCAAGACAGTGTGCAGTTCCAAGACTAGGGGGGGGGGGGGGTTCTGCTCTCAAAGTGGAACTCATCATATAGACTAACATGTAGCACAATTTTAGTGTCCGCAAAGAGAATGTCCAGCTTGTGCTCGCTAGCAGCTAAGCTGGTCATTTCAAGCTTAACAGGATTTTGAGTGGCACTGTCCATTGTAAGACTACTGTATAGTAGTACAACTCAGATTCTGTATAGTAAAAAGTTGTAGGAATTGCTTATCAGGTGGAACTCCTAGGCAAGTGGGAGGGGGAGGGGGCGGTATTCGCCCACCAAATCCACTGAACCCCCCCCCCTTGCGTACGGCCTGCAAGAAGGTACACACTCAAAAATTTATGGGTCATTAACAACCCGTGATGTCATCTATCCGTTATGGACTAGTTTATTACATCGTTAACAATTGTAAATGACTCATTAACGATTGTAAACGGCTCATTAACAAACGTTCGGTTAGGAGGTTGACATCAGCCATAATCAGACCTGTTACGAGTCCACGCTCGACTCATTAACGAGTACTTGCTTACAAGGTCAATACCAGCATAGCATCAGGAGTATTCACCCCACTACTGTTTTTAAGAAAGCTGCAAAACGATGGCTAGGGGAACAATTGTTCTAATGTGGTTATTCACAAGCATTCTGACACTTACGTATCGTGACAATCTCATTCACAAATTACATAACAATCTGCACATGTGCATCTATCTCTTTATGTGTCACTTGTAACTGTTTTGCAGGACCCCCAGGTAGACCAGCCAATCAGGCTGATGGGGCTTTCCTATGTAAAGATCTGTCTATCTATCTATCTATCTATCTATCTATCTATCTATCAGCCGTTATCAGACCTGTTATGAATCCACACTCGACTCGTTAACGAGTCGATGCCACAGACTATTTACAGCAAGTGAAACAAACTGTTACAATCATTATGGCGAGGCAAACTTGCATGAATCTCCTTGCAATGTGCGAACTTTTAAAGGTCGTCCAACGTAGTGAGGAAGTACCTTCTACATTTGCCCGCAAAAGGAAGTAAGAACACGGAGACAGCTCCATGTGTCACCCAAAGATACGAATACATGGAATTATGTGAAGGTATTTCAAATTATAGGACTGAGTATATGTAAAATGCCCAATGCTTGACTTATTCAGCTCATAACACAATGCATTATATCTCAGTGCAATGTCAGCAAACCTGCTGCCTGTGCTAGCTATAAAATTGACAAACTTGCAACCTGAACCAGCTGTACTTGTTTACAACTGTCTGTCAGAGTGTAGCTCAATTTTGGCACAACAGCCTGCACGTAATTCATTTCACTGCATAGTTATATGCATTCACATGACTTGCTGTGTACATAATTGTATTGTTGCAGCTCAGCTGGGTAATGCGGCAACAGTGTGCTGTCGGCAGTGTGATGATGGCCACATCCCATCCATCTCAAAATATACATAAATTACAATACAGATGAGCAGGTGAACATCGAATTTTATTAAAATTGCATTACTATTGTTATTACTATAATTATGAATGATATATCACTTTTGCTTTGTGTTGCTTGCAGGTGATCAAGTAAGGAACGTAAAGTACAGAGAACAGGACAGGACAGATGACAGTAACAATGAGTCTTTTCTTACAATTTGCTCTGTTTGAATAACTAACTTTATTAACTAACTTTCGTACTTTAGCATTAATTTCAATGCTGTCCCACAGCACAAATACTATTTATTGCAAGTCATTGAAGGTTTGCCACTGCGAATTACCAGTAACTCGCGCACCTCGTGAGGCTTTGATATCGGCGTCATTACTTGATGGAGAATGTCCCATTACGCGGTCGTTGGTAATTCTCTGAATCGGCCAGGTAACGAGCCCGAATCGTATCTGATACATATATATACGGACCTCAGAAAGGGTTGGTTCTCTAATACCAGCTTCACAACAGGGTTGAAAACCTTGCCGACGTTTCGACCAGATGCTCTGGTCTTCTTCAGGGCGAAGATAGGCTAGCGCGAGCACGGATCATATTTATAGCCTAGCATCTCATCATGCGCTGTCACCGGAAGCCACATCAAGGGGTGTCACCGGAGGTTGCGGGATTGGCTTCCTCAGGGCGGCCATCCAACATCCAGGCAGCTCCAGCCCACCATCCCTGTTGAGGGAGGGGTGGTTCAGCCTGATGTGGATTGCCTCCTTGAGCATCAGTTCTTTGGAGGTCCTGGCTTGGTCGATCACTGTTGTCTCCTCCCATTTGATTGGATGGTGGTTCTCCCACGCATGTTCTGCAAGGGCTGACTTCTCCAGTGTCCCCTTCTGACAGGCATCCCGGTGCTCTTTCATTCTTGTCTCGAGCCTCCTCAGTGTCTCCCCAATGTAGATCTCGCCACAGCTGCATGGGACTTGATACACCACCTTGGACTTCTTCTCCAGCGCCAGTGTGTCCTTCACCTTGGTTAGCATGGAACGTAGAGACAGTCCAGACCTGAAGACAACCTTCATGCCGAACTTCCTACAGACCCGTCTGATGTCCTCACTGACTCCTTCCGTGTAGGGAAGCATCACCAGTGGGGGTCTGCGTCCCTCCTCCGGCAGTGGCTCCTCAGTGGTCTCCACATCTCGCCTGGAAGGAATGGATGAGGAGCGGATGAAGTTACTGGGGTAACCGTTCTGTCTCAGCACCTCGGTGAGGTGACACTCTTCCTTCTGTAAGTCCTCCTGCCTGGTGGTGATGCTCCTTGCTCTGTCGTACAGACATCTGACCAGCCCTCTTTTGACGTGAGATGGATGGTGGGACCGGAAGTCCAGGTACCGGTCCGTGTGTGTGGGCTTCCTGTAGACAGTGACATCCAAGTTGCCATCATCTTTCCTCTGGAGCAGGGCGTCAAGAAAGGGGAGGCTCCCTTCCTTCTCCACTTCCACAGTGAACTTGATGGATGGCCGTACACTGTTGAGGTGGCTCAAGAGTCCTTCCATTGTGCCCTTCTTCACGATGCAGCAGGTGTCATCCACGTACCTCTTCCAGAGCCGGGGCTTGGTTGGGGCGGACCTGAGTGCCAGTTCTTCGAAGAACTCCATGTACAGGTTTGCCACAACTGCTGAGACAGGGGAACCCATTGCTGCACCTTCCCGTTGCTCATAGAACTCTCCTCCGTAGCAGAAATAGGTGGACTTCAAGCATGTCTCAAGCAGTTTGACGTATCCTCCCTGTTCACCAACGTGACGACTACGGCCCGACTACCGCTTACAGGCTCGTTACGGGTCGTTATCAGACCTCATCGGGTTTGTTATCGAGCTGCGTTGGGCGTGGTATTGGTCTAGCAACTACTGTCAATTTCACACCTCAGTTCGACCAATGAATTCGCTGGCATTCGAAATCACACCGCCTTGCCGCTCCGCGGGCGTCTTTATATCAGTATCGAGCTGAACGTGTGAGGATGTCTACAAGCACTCGCTTCAATCCTTGCCGCGATTCACGAACCTGCGGTCCTGGACGAGTGCCTGAGCACGGCAGCGCGGACACGGCTTCACAAACCATAAACCGGAGCAGCACCGCGTCGTCGCAGAACTGGTCCGTGGCAGAGACCTTGCCCACGCACAATCGGGGCCAGAAGGGTGGGCTAGCGAGCCAGACTGATGCAAGGTGGGTTGCCGTAGTTAGTTTAAAAATGCCGAATAATGCTACTAAATTGCAGCAGCTGCGGTGGCCGAGTGGTCAAGGCGTTGGACTTAAAACGTCACCCCATCACGGGAGGTATCCAATGGGCTCTGCCCGCGCAGGTTCGAGTCCTGCCCGTAGCGTGCTTTTTTACTATTTTTCCTCCCTCTTTTTTCAAAGGTATCCAAATATAGTCAGGCGCCGGGTGACCCATCCTCGCGGAAGGGTCAGGTTAAGTCTAATACATTGACTTGTCCACGCGGAATGCAATTATGCGCTGTGGAATGTAATTATTGCGCAACATTATGCCTCGATTGCGGCCGCAAATACGTGCGACGGCTCGCGACACTTACCTGATCTTTCATAATAGCCATCAAAGAAGCGGCAGCAAAGACTATCGATGTCCCTTCGACCGCCAACACCAGGCCGAACACTGTCGGCGGGCACGCGTAGCACAGGCTCTTGCCGAAGCCGGTCGGCAAAACAGCGAAAACATCCCTCACAGAAACGATGCCAGGCGCGACCTGAAGTTGCTCTGGTTTCATGGTAGAATAACCAAGGCGCTGGGTGTCTTCGGTCGCAGCGTATAACACTGGTCCATGCTCTGGTCTGCTGCCATTTGCGAACACGCGAGCGATAAATATTTCACACCTTTCCTGCAATCTGATTGGGCACGCAACCATTGTGGCGTGCTGCACAAGTCTATGTATTTGACTTAACCTGACCCTTCCGCGAGGAGGGGTCACGCAACGCCTGACTAATCCAAATAAGGTATGGAGTCAGAGGTCACCTCTTAGATTTTTTTCATTTTTAGGTTTGTTGTTTGCACTAGCTAACAATCACCAAGTGTGCAAACATATCTCCAGAAACTCCTTGCACAGTGGTGAAACACCCTTGCTAAGTTTGGCAATCAATGCCTTGAATATATTTGTTATGACAGACAGCTTTGTTGGAGTTAGACTTTCCGTGCCTTCATTCCAGGTGTAAAGAATGTACTTACATTCCGCAAACGAGTATCATGCTCTGTCATTTACAGCCAGACTAGTGTGGCTATCTAGACTGTCCCGAATAAGCGCCAGGTGCAGAAGGGAAGGGACGGTCTATGTATAATTTATAGCAAACATGTAGTGATTAGTTCACACCTTGCACTTAGATGCCACAGAAGGTGTGAATTGGCAAGTGTTATGTAAACACTAGATTATTACACCTAGCCAAGCTGAAGCAGATTCAGCAGCATCTTTACGAACGCTTCTTCCAACTTGGAAGAAGCGTTCGTAAAGATGCTGCTGATTTTGTCAGCAAAATACAAACTTATTGCACATGGTGGCTGACAAAGGCAGGCACTTTGCTGGCTGCCAGGTGAGCCATCATATGTGCTTGTTTTTGAAGTTAATGCGGGCAATGTTTTGATGGGGTGACTAGTGTGAGGCAGGGGGGTCGGTCAAGGTCACGTGTGTCCGCAAAATGGCCGACGCTGCTGCTCTTTCCTGTGTATTTTACCTATACTAGCTAAGAGCAGACATATTTCGAGAAATACGTCGCATCGCTTGTTTATTTGCTTCTGAGCACACAGTTGGACAAGGGCTATCAGAAAATGGACCCTTCCCCGCCCTTCCCCAGCATCTAGGTAGGTTTTGCGAGCATTTTCCAACACCGGTATACGAGTGTTCTCTGATGCTGGCTACGAGGCAGATGGGGCCTAATCTGGAGTACTGAGCAAGTGCTCCTGTGGAAGTGATTCCTTAGAAGCTGGTAGCGAGTCAGCATTGATCATTTCAGGACTGCAAGACTGATAGGTTGACTGCTTCTGCAATGGGAGTGTAATCGGCAGCCACGTCCTTGCAATCGTCTTGGTTCTGTACATGATTTGTCACATTCAATAGCAGGGATGCTAGAAATGGCTTAAACGTGCTGGCAATCCTCAAGAAACGCTGCGATAGCTTGCAAAACTAAATGGTGAAAGCGGTCAGACAATTAAGCCCAATCCACCTTATGGCTCCTTGGCTACGTACGTACGGGTCATACTAGGGGCGCGAATGCAGTACAAGGCCCTGCCATGGCTCAGGGTATGCACATTCGGCCTTGGAGCACAGTCAGCTAACATATGGAAACGCGATTAGAATGTCAGGAATGCAATTATTGAGGTGCTGGTATTGCGCAATCCCAAGACTTGTCCGACCCCCCCTGAGTGTGAGGTGTAGCTCCATACAAAGATGGCTTCATGTTCTGAAACTTGGTTTCTAGGTAGCTAGAAACCAAGTTTCCAAGATCGAAAAGCGATGTGTCTATACCTACCTTAAGGTCTCTTCGGACGTAGCTCCTTCCATCAAGCCTGGCTGTCCTTACGCTAAGAATTCTTTCTCAATCAATTCTACACAGCAATCATCCTGTAATCTCCCACTTCCTGTACAAATTCACAGATGTCATGGCGAGATGAGGCTGGTGAAGAGCAAATGAGACTGATTCAAGATCTCATCCGTGTCATACATTCCTCAAAACAGGACTACCTTCCACCAAAAGCTAAACCGGAAGGTGTGTAGCAGTGCACCTCCCAAATGTACATTGCCAGTAATGAGTGCAATCTTACATTTCTTTATTTCTACAAGTCAATATTCTCTGTAGTGTTCATAAGTTGTCAGACTACTGATGAGGAGCTCCTAAAGAGATTTGAGAGCATCATGGTCACCCTTGCTGGCTGCCAGCAGTAAGCAGGGGATTGCATCATGTTTCACTTTCAGCACAACAGGAATGCTGTGTCTAGATATGAAAGTTGATTTTCTTGGTCTCACAAGCTGCTGTATGCCAGATGGCTCCCTCCATCATCTGCCCTATGCTGGTCACCTCCTAAGGGAGATTAGCTTGGTACAGGTGACTGGCCTGGGTAGGCTTAGTGTAAACACCAAGTGAGCCAGCTGCCTCATGTGGCCCTGGACCCCTGCCCTTTCTTTATTTTATGTTCTAACCCCCCCACTTGTTTTCTGTTCCTTCCGGACCCTATTACCTAATTGCTCTCCCTTCTAATTACCCCTTTATCTTTTTTCTTACCTCCTACACCCCCTTTAGTAGATAGGCTTGGGGGGGAGGGGGATCCCAAATAATGGGCCTATGTCTAAGGGGCCATTATAGAACAATCACTAATCCTAGACTTGGTCCTGTACTGATCACACTGTCTAGGTCAGTGGAGAACTAACTAGAATCCTTGGTGGAGGGGTGGGTGGGTGGGTGAGACAAAAAATGGAACACCATCTCCACAAGGTCATTAGCTAACTGCATGCTTCACCGGCTGGCTCTGGCTGCGGTACTCCCAAAGCAAACTATAGTCACGTGGTCTGGACAAAGCCTCTTGTGTGCCCCAATCACCCCTCTTTCTGCGGTCACCTTACACCATGCCCCTCCCCTGGTGGGGGGGGGGGGCAGGTTTTTAGCCTTACATGTTAGTGGTGCCACTTTTCGTTTGTAATACAGCATACATACAACCACCACCATCCCTACATAGACAACGTTATCATGCTGTTTGATTACCACAATATTTACACACACACACATTGAAGACAGACGTGGTTTGTGGTCATGTGATAGGGTATAATTTAAGGGGTTCCAACAACACATACTTGACATGAAAGAGAAAGTGGGAATGAAGAAAGCCACACAACAGCTTTTCACAAGTTCTTTGTATGTGTGTGTGTGTGTGTGTGTGTGTGTGTGTGCGTGTGTGTGTGCGCGTGCATGTAAGTACATGTTCACCTAATCGAACACTCAGCTTGTGACCACTCTGAACAGCTTCCTCCAGAAAGGGCACAGTGTCCGGGTACACCTCCCAGCTGGAGGCCTCACAGAACTCCTCATACAGCCCGTCTGATATGTCATCCCTAAAGTCTAATAAAAGCACGTTATTCAACCAGCAGATCCAGAACAGTATCACTAATACTTCAGTCACATGACAGTACTCAATAGTAATTAATAGTACTTGATACGGTACTATACGAATAACTTCAATTTACTTGACTCCAACATAGCCATGGCAACATACGTACTATGGCATGACATCATTCATGCATAGCCTTAATTATGTACATCATCACAGAAATGGCACTACCAAAACATGCACACATGTTCATACATACACATACACAGTACCCTTATGTACAGACATACATACGTACATACATACATACATACATACATACATACATCAACTTAGGGATACCAGAGACAGTACATGTCTGGTGTGTACATATGCTTGTACCTTGTATAGGAACATTGGCAAGGCTGAAAGTTCTACAGACCACCTACACACAGAGAGCCACTGCAAGAGGGTAATACATAGCTACACAGTACACAGTACAGCACGCGCAGACACGCACACACACACACATACACACACATACTGCGGTTACCTCTCTCCACCACATGCGAGAAGACACTCCTGTAGCTAATCCAAAGTTAGGGTGCTCCTCAGCCGTGGAAGCAAAAGCGTTCCTGCAAATATTCACACACAGTTTGGCTTAGCTGCCAGCAGCAACCACCTTCCAAGCAGGCATGACATGCAAGCAACACATCACTGACCTGAATGTATCGTTGAGCTTGACAGCATCTGAATGAATGCCATATTTCAACGCGAACCTCGCCTTTGGACAAAGAACGCGGCCACATATTGTACGAGCTCAGATGCACCATAGTATAGTTTAGATAATCTATGGATGCACACTACAAAACTAGGGTATACGCATCTCTAGCGCACGTGTACCTACGTGAATCAGGAACATTATCCTCGTATTCGCTCACATAAATATCTCCAACGCTGCCCCGAACCTTCAAACACGTACCAGTTATATCTACAGATAACAACCGCCTAACGACTGCCATTTTGTTTCTTATAATTCCCATTCTCGCTCCAAATTCAAAATATAATTACCACGTGCACGGGAATATTAAAAACAGACACACACACAAGACCGACAACATGTGATAAGTTAACTTTAGGGGTTCGGACAACACATTTGATAGGAAAGAACAGGGGAGGAAATGAAAGATTGGCACAATTGCACAATTAAAAATCGAATTCATCATCGACAGTGTTGGGTTCCTGCCGATTCCATTTGGAGCTAGCATCACCCTGGCCACCTCGAATCTTTACATATGACGTGTTCTTCTCAGGAGCAAACTCGCCCAAACCAGCTGCTTTTCTGTGTGCAGCTGCCATTTTCTCTGCATACCTCAATTTTCTGTTCCCTTTGTCTACACACACAGAACAAAGCCACACACCAGCACGTGAAGCGATGCAGTGAGACAGGCTACATATGTACAACGCAGCTCCTTCACCATGTAACAGCATGTAATAATCAGACAGACATCATTTTCATGGCTCAACAGAGCGAGTGGGGTCTGAAACAGCTCAGAAGTCAATAGCCAGCAATTTGATTTCACACACAATCATTGAGAGATCAATTTAATTCTTGTTTAGATACTTTTGTAGGGAGCTCCCAGCAATGCAACTTAGCCGGACAACTTTCTTAACACTTGAGGCCATTCACAGTTTTCTCTTTACCTGTGTTGCTGTCTGGTAGCAAGCCTAATGCATTGAACGTCTTCCTTTTCGCCTGCGGAGTTGATGAAAATTCTTTTGCTGGAGAGTGCAGTTTCCGTTTTCCACTTTCAGCCGAAGTATTTTGATCTGGAACAGAAACCAACAAACAAGTAACAAAGGACAAGAAGAGGCCTCCTTCACCACCTGACAATAGCCAACACAGTCCATGCAGACATGCGGTAACATGAGTAACTCTCATACATACATACACACTGACCTCTCAATACTGGAAAATTGGCTAAATCACTGCTCTTCTTCATCAGCGCTGAAGGTGTTATAAGACAGACTGTTAACAGCATACACTCACACACTACATCACACAAACACTATACTCCTATGTATATACAGTGTCTCCATTCACAGGCACAACTAAAATGGAGTAGAAGTCGGGTTGGACCTAGTGTCGGTGTCCATGTGAATTGGACTATAGCACATTATCCCCCATCACAACTTAAAACACAGCATGCTGAATTCTCAAGCCTTCCACATCGCCAGTAAATGTTAACAGTAAGCCCTACAAAGTCTGTAAAGAAGCCCTGATTAGCACCAATACACAGCACACTGGTGATACACAAAGAGAACCAATGGACCAATCTTGCTCTGCACAAACACCACACATAAACACAACTCAAAGACATTAGACACACAAGTGACAGCCACAGTCACAAACAACACACATAACATCACACACAGTGATGAGTCATGCATCATCACATGGTAGGTGTCCAGAAACATCTTCGTGCCGGCCAACAAATGGCTCCAACTCAAGAAAACCTCCACAGACGAGAGATAGTGCAGCTCACATGCGTTGCACTGCAAAAGCCACACTCACTTGTGCTCCGCGCTGCACCAACTGTCCTTCCTTGGCTGGCCGGCTGTGCTGCCATTGACATGGCACTGTGTCTGGAGTACAGTCTGTGTTGCGATGGCACTTTGGCTCCATATGGACTCAATCCAGTCGCCATCCCTCCTCCTACCCTTACGCCAGGGCCTTGGCCGCCTTGAGGCCTGCCCACGTTCACACCAATGTTCTTTTGAATACTCCACACCTCTTCCAGGCCCGCCTCAAACCCAGGAGGACTGCGGGACGAGCCTGAAGAAGGGCGGGTCCATTGTTCCAGTGCGTGGTTGCTCCCTCCTTCCTGCTTCCCAGCCTTAGAGCTTCCAGGAAAGAGAAATCGCTGTGCACGACCTGAAACAACGAGGCACGAAACAGGGACAGGTGATGGAGCTGCACAGAACAGTGTTCAAATGCTTTTATAAAAGTCTGATCAACGGTTGTTCTCTACCCTGGCTACAATCCATCACAGGCACACTCACGTTTTAGAGGCGCCTCGCTGTTCTCTTCCGGTGAATCATTATTACACTTTTTTCCCTTGCCCTCAAAGGCGTCTATTCTGTCTCTGACCGAAGGCATGATCTTGGTCGAGACAGAGAAAGATTCAATTTGATTGTTTATTTGTTTTGATTGGGCGGTGACTATTATGGCCGAATTTACACAGTTAGTAACACTAACTTTCCTATATTAATGAAGCTACAATCAATATTGGTGAAAAATGGCGGCACTACGGCAAGCTTTGGAGCGCAACTTGCGGCAGATTGAGAAACTGCGGTACCTGAACGCGTTTGTGACCGAAGCAGACGACTATGCACTTAAATTATGGAATGAATCTGCTCAAAGACGCGCAGAAGGTACTCAATCAATCAATCACGAATGAATATCGACAATTGAAGCACCACGATGAGCCGCCTCGTGCATATAGCATGTCACTCTCAGATGCGGCGCATATGCATAGTGTGTGTGCATGTGTGCATGCGTGCGTGTGTGTGTGTGTGTGGTGCGTCTTTGTGTTCATGTGCATGTCATGTGCATGTGTTACAGGTGCAGACTATGGTGACCTCGATGGAGTAACATTTGCCGTCAAGGACAACCTATGTGTGAAGGGGATGACAACAACTTGTGCTTCCAAGTTCTTGAAAGGTTGGTGGCATACACCACGCCTTGATGTGCAGCTTTTCTAATGAGTGTGTAGTGGGACATCACGTGTGTGTGTGTGTGTGTGTGTGTGTGTGTGTGTGTGTGTGTGTGTGTGTGCGTGTGTATGTGTGTGCTTGTCTTGCAGATTACACATCACCGTATACGGCCACTGCTGTGGAGCGCTTGCTGGACAAAGGTTGTGTCTTAGTGGGGAAGACGAACCTGGATGAGTTTGCAATGGGGTGAGGATTTGGGGTATGAATGTTGAGGGGGAGGGAGGGGGAGTGTGATGGGAGGTGAGGTGAGGTGAGAGGAGGGGAGTGTGAGAAGATATAGACAGCTGTGGCTCACTTCCCTTCCCTTCGTGCCATTTCTCAGACACTTTTATTTCAGGCAAACAGAGAATAAGCAGGCTATGTTAATATGTGTACATTTATTTGTGATGATTGTATGTACAAAAAGTGTGTGTGTACCAACATTAGGTCTGCCCGCCTTCAGTGGGATTCCTGCAAAGTATATAAGTACAAGGGAATATTGCATCCCCCAGGGATTTTGGCATTCCCAGGGATTCCCAAACAAACGTTGTTATAGTCCATTGTATTGCCTGCACTACTGTGTGTCCTGTTGGGTTGCTCAGTTTGAGTGTCAGGTTTGACCTACTCTCCTTCCTTTGCTGTCACTAGTGCTGGCAGCGTCTGCAGCCATTTTGGTGCAGTGAGGCACCCCAAGGCTAGTACTGTGGAGGTGGAAGGAGGGAGGAGTGGGAAGGAGGAGGAGGAGGAGGAGGAGGAGGAGAACGATTCTACTCTGATCAGTGGGGGAAGCTCTGGAGGGAGTGCTGTTGCCGTGGCAACAGGCATGTGTCACTTGTAAGTAATTACATGCATTCATGTTGAATTATGTCAATATGTGTGTGCATGTGCGTGTGTGTACGTGTGTGCTCTTTCGCAGTACATCTGAATCTTGCGTGTTCTCCTCTTGTCATTCACTCCCAAACGACAGCTCTCTGGGAAGTGACACTGGTGGTTCTGTTCGTATACCTGCCTCCTTCTGTGGGGTTGTTGGTTTGAAGCCCTCGTATGGAAGGGTGTCACGATATGGACTTATCCCATTGGCTAGCTCCATGGATACAGTGGGGGTGTTTGCTCCTGACGTGGCAACCAGTGCACTTGTGTTGGGTCTGTTTATGTGTGTGTGTGTTGTTGTGTGTTGTTGTTTAAGTGTGTGTTGTTGTGTGTGTGTGTTTGTGTGTGTGTGTGTGTGTGTGTTTGCATATAAATGTTGGTGGGTGTGTTTTTGTGAGTTTTGTTTGTGTATCATGTGTTCGTGTATTTGTGTGTGTTTATGTGTGTGTGTATGTGTGTTTGTGTATTGTTTGTGTTGCTTTACATGTTTTATTCATGTAGGTGTGTTTGTGTACTTGTGCTTGTGTGTGTGTTGTTGTGTGTGGGGCGTGGGTGTGTGTGTGATGGAGAGAATAGCTCAGATTCCTCAGAATGAATGTAACCAATCATTGATGTCTGTATTGCTGGTATAGATACAATTGCAGGATGGGACGTGAAGGATGCCACATCATCCAGAGTGCCCCACATTGCATGCAGCCCAGGCCTAGCAGAAATTGAACCAGCAAATGTGCTGCCGGGATGCAGGATAGGAGTGATCAAGGTTCATTTTACTTCTTCTTGTTCATATGTGAATAACTTGCATAAGCACTAATGTGGCCATATTGCTCGTAGCTGCTCACTGTGTTTGTTGTGTGTAGGATTTTGCTGAATATCTCGAGTGTCCAGAGTACGAGGGCGTGGTGTCAGAAGTAGTTGAGCGCTGCAGGTCTCACGGTGCCACTGTGACGGAGGTAGAGCTGCCTCACTTGCGCTATGGGGTGCCAGCGTACTATGCAATTTGTGTGTCTGAGGCTGCCTCAAATATGGCAAAGTACAATGGGCTACTGTATGGTGAGTGTATGGTGTACTGGTGTGTATACAGTACATACAGTACTGATGTTTAACAAGTGTATGTTGTACTGATGTGTATACAGTACATACAGTACTGGTGTTTAACAAGTGTATGTTGTACTGGTGTGAAACAAATTGTACTGCGTGTGTAACAGTGTATATTGTAGCAGCGAGTAGCAACTGTTTATTGTACTGGTGCCACCATCCTACTTGAGCCTTGAAAGAAATTCCCTGCACATTTGCAACAATCCCTACATCTGTCATCATCTGTGGATGACATTTGTGAATTAAGCACACTGAGATGTTGCCAGATGTAGTGTAGGGATTGCTGCTAAAGAGTTAGGAATTCCTTTCAAGATGTAAGCTGCTGGTGCAGTCATTTCCATGTAATGCCGAGTGACACTGAGGTGGCAAGGAGTCGCTGTTCCAACCTCCTTATGTGTGAACCTTTCCTGCCAGTTTGACTTGTATGGTGTATGTTTGTGATGGGGGTGCTTCTTCAAAGAGCTGTGTGTCATTTCTACACAGCTCGCAGAAGTCTATTGTTTTACTAATTACTAGCCCTTGGCTGCCCCCCCCTTTCACCAGGCCACGCTGAAGGCGGACCTGCTGAGTCAGCAAATCAAAAGTTTGCCAGAAACAGGATGGAGGGGCTGGGCCCGGTTGTGCAACACAGGATAATTGCAGGGACTTACTTCCTCTCATACAGGTGAAATGGGCGGTACCACAGTGTGTCAAGTGTCCATGTTGACATTGTTACTACTACAGTGGAGCCCCTGCAATGCTGACACTCTTCAGAACAAGATATCTGTCCAGAGGTGTCCACATTTCAAGGGGACATGTACATACAATGCCAGATAGTCACAATGATTGGGACTTATAAAAGTGTCCACATAATCAAGGTGTCTGATTTTCAGGGGGCGTCTGCAAGTCGGGGTTCTGCTGTGCTAGTACAACTGTTCCAACAGTCTCCTGTTCTGTTAGCAGGTCTGAGTACAAGTGTGTAACCAAATACAACATGACACGTTGCCTTCTGCTCTTGTAACACTTATCATAACCAAGTAGACACTTAAAATTATTACTGCACTGACCTCAGAGTGCTTACTATTACACACATACTGTACATACATACAGGGTTGTGGGTCAGTGCAATATCTGCTATACAGTGCATTGTTGCATGTTTAGTGTCTTCTGTGACAGCAAGTATTCAAACTGTTTAGCAAGCTAAAGCCCTGTATGCCCCTTGACACTTTGGTGTAAGCGCTCGAGGGCCGGGAGAGCCCCACCCCTATAGGCTGGTATTCTAAGTGCCATGGTCTTGCTTTAAGTTAAGATTGCCTTGAAGTATTGTCTGCTTCTCTTTGACTATTAGAGGAAGGCAGTACTTTGAAAAGGCAGCAAGGATGAGAAGATTAATATATGAAGACTTTAAAGCGGCTTTTGATGGTAAAGTGGACATTCTGCTGAGTCCAACGACCATAGGCCCCGCCCCTCCAAGGGGTAAATTCCTCTCGTTGGGGCCAGTAGAATCAAATGTGTACGACACCTTCACCACTCCAGTCAGCTTGTCAGGTGAGCAGTAGCATCTTAACACTCTACACACAAGAAAGAATATATTGGGACACTGCACAAAATTTTATTGAAAGGACAGTTCGACAGACAAAAACTTTATTTATCCCCTTAAAGTGAAAGGTTATGTGGGGAGCACTGCATGAAACTTATAGTTCAAATAGTGATGTTTTGTGTCATGACGCCTAGCAACAGGGAATTCGCAGCACTGCTGTGTGTGTGTGCAGCCGAGTTGTCTGAACTATGTGAACTGTAGTAATGGCCCACGGGGTACGTGTGTGTGAACAGCTGTCATTCTGTATTGATGGACTGAATGGGTTCACAATGGGGAATGCAGTGTTTGAAGTCACTAGTGTGTGCGTGCGTGCGTGCGTGCGTGCGTGCGTGCGTGCGTGCGTGCGTGCATGTGTGCGTGTGTGTGCGTGCGCTTGAATTCCACACTCCTATTTGTACTAGTTTGTTGTCCACAAGGCGGAATCAGAAAGTTTATCGTAGATGTGATTCCCAGCTTAATGGCTCAACACACTGTGCTCCTTGCGCTGTACACTCTACTCACACTTGTACAGCACACACTGGAGACATGTTTACACTCTGGTCAAGCATGTACGTAGTACTCTTGCCCAGCCCAGTTCCATGAGAGCAGAGTAGCAGAGTAGCTTGGACATAGCTGCTTAGACATGGCAATGTTCTCAGTCTGTGTCAGACCTTCATGTTACAGCTTCATTGCCTCTCCCTTCTTGTGCACACATACAACAAATGTGTAACAAACACATGCACACACGCACACACACACACACACACACACACACACACACACACACACACACACACACACACACACACACACACACACACACACACTGATTGGGCTTTCCCCTCCTCTCCCCTGCACATGTAGGTCTTCCAGCCATCAGCCTCCCAGCAGGTCATTCCAAGGAAGGCCTCCCTCTTGGCCTGCAACTCGTAGCATGGCAACTTCAAGAACGGAATCTGCTGCGTGTCGCAACTGCCCTGCAATGTATACTTGATTGATTTGTTTTGTTGCCCTTTCGTGGGTTATAAATTGTGGGTGTCTCCCACGACCCTGAATAATAATGGCGGATCCGGACGAACGACAAAGCGGGCGCCAAGCGCACAAGAGAGGTACTGGGCAATATAGCAACTCACTTTGGGTTGGGGGGGAATGGGAATTGGTTGATATAACGGACAGCTGTAGTACCTGGTCCATTGCACGTGTTGCATGCCTCCTCTGCATGTGCCGTTAAACAAAGCATTCCGCCCTTTGTCTCTGTAAGATTGTGATCGCCTCTGGGCCTACAGTGACACGGCTCAGCTCCTGCTTTTATCTTTGCAGAAGTGGCCTCCATACACTATAAGCCACAGTTGGAGGAGAGGGAGAAAGCCAGGGACGGAGGACAGCGAGACAAAGCCATTGCTGCGGGTCCGCAAGGCGAATCAGAAATACGAAACAGCTCCTCTAACTCCAGTGTAATGGCCTGCCATAGGCAGGACTTGCCTTCAGTTGAGGACCAGATAGCGGAAGCGAAGAGGCGAAAGAATGAGACTGAGGAGTGCTATGTTCAACAGGTCAGCGCTTCTGTTAAGGACAAACACAGCAAGGCTGAAGAGAGACGCCGGCAGATAGTTATCCAGGAGAAGAGAAACTTGGAAATGGAGGTGGCTAAGGAAGCAAGCAAGCGAGATGCTGTGCTGGAGCGGAAGAGAAGGCAGGAGGAAGAAGCAAAGCAGCGTCGACAAGCCCAGTTTGAGAAAGGTGAGAAGCAAAGAGTGGAGGCATTGGAGCGATATGCTAAGCAAAAGAAGTCTCCAAAGTCGTCAATGCCTAACTTAGCAACAGTCTCATCCATGGGCTCACCCTCTAGACCATATCGCGTGTCAGCACCAGCATACAGCCCATCTTCTCCAGCGAGAGGGCACAATGCATCCAATAGACATCGGCCACATTTGGGCCAGAAAGGACCGTCTGTTTTTGACAGATTGTACCGCAATAAGTCAGCCGGTTCACTCTCAACCATTGCTGAAGAACATGCACCTCCAATGAAGTCAGCTGAGGAAGCAAAGGTGGGTGCTGGAGTGGCAGCAAGAGGCAAGGAGAATGAGAAAATTTCCCCAAAGGATATTCTTTTTTACCCTGGTGAACAGGGTTCCAATAAGCAGAAGAAAACAGATGCTGTGTCTTCTTCATTGAAGGCTTCTGCTTCAACTAAACCCACCGTTGCATCCCCCAAACCTGCCAAACAGGAGCCTTCACACGGCAACAAGGAGAAGCAGAAATCAGAGCCCCTCAAGACCACAGACAAGGCTGCATCACCAACAGCAGGAGCGAGGTTTAGACCACACCAGTCCGTATCACCCTCCGAACCAAGGGTACAACCACCTAGCAGAAATGCCAAAGCAGGAAAAGAACAGAAGAGCGGAAAGAATGTCCAAGCCAGTTCACCAAGGGTGTCAGTTGGCCCAAAGAGTAGCCTTACTCCTTTGTCCCCCCTGGCTACAGCACATCGTGTACCAAAGGAATCAGCAGGTGAACAGTCACCAGGCATTAAGCGAGATAGCACCCTCAGACCATCCACACCAGCAGCGTCTTCTTCCATCTCGCCTCCTTCTTCTCTGGACACAGAAGTTGGTACTTCGAAGGCACAGCAAGTGCCTACAGTGGAGCGTACAACTACCACCACCACCACTGAGTACTCACCCCGCTCTTCACATGATTCTGGACTTGGGCAGAGAAGCAGTTGTGAGGAGAGCAGACAACCCACCCTGGAGCGCCCAACATATGAGCTTAGCGGTGACTACAAGTCAAATGATGGGCAACCGCGAGTGGAACACTCCACCAAACATCCTGCTCCGCCTTTACAACCAAATTCTTCAGGTATTCCTTCACCAGAGGTTCCGACTTTTGCAATTCAGTCAGTAGAGAGCTCAGACATCACCTCAAGGCCTGCAAGGGAATTGTCTAAGACTTTGAGCGGCAGTGGGCTAGGGGATGATGACAGCAAGGAGCCCACACCGGATGCTGGGCCAAGGAGGCACTCGGACACTCCTCGAAGAAAGCAGGGCATCACAGAGCTGGCACCTCCCAGCATTCTCCTCTTGGATCGCCATGGCAGCCTGCCTGCAGCTTTTCCAAGCAATTTTAAGGCCACATTTGATGTTTCCAAGCTCTCACCCCCCACAGAGGCAGATGAGTCCTCAGATTCTGAAGACAGCAATGAATCACAGGCAGATAGCATCCAAGATGGTAAGGAGGATCTGTTTTCAGCCAGCAAGCCCACAAAGTCTGAAGAGCGGGAAGCTAGGAGATCGGTGAGTGAGCCAATCAGGCACATTCTCCTTGGTTTAGGCTGAGAAGGTACACAGAGTATAGTGGGTTTGACAGCCCAGGCCTCTCCTTGCCTTCAAGCACCCCTCTCTTCTTCCTCGAGCAGCCTCCTCCCCTCCTCAAGCAGCCCTCTCTTCTTCCTCAAGCAGCATCCTCCTCTTCCTCAAGCAGCCCTCTCTTCTTCCTCGAGCAGCCTCCTCCTCTTCCTCAAGCAGCCCTCTCTTCTTCCTCGAGCAGCCTCATCCTCTTCCTCAAGCAGTCCTCTCTTCTTCCTCGAGCAGCCTCCTCCCCTTCCTCAAGCAGCCCTCTCTTCTTCCTCGAGCAGCCTCCTCCCCTTCCTCAGGCAGCCCTATCTTCTTCCTCAAGCAGCCTCCTCCCCTTCCTCCTCTAGCACCTCTCTTCTTCCTCGAGCAGCCTCCTCTTCTTCCTCAAGCACCCCTCTCTTCTTCCTCAAGCAGCCTTTACCTTTAGTACTTGAATATATCGACTTACTGTAATTCTTTAGAGATCAAGTGTTAACTCCACTCACTTACTAGTAACTGCTCTACATCCACTGTTTGCTTTGCTGCTCACTTGTACTGCAGCTTGTGGACCAGATCATGAGGGAGACAAGGATGGAGAAGAAGGAACTCGACTTGAAAGTGAGCCATGTGTCATCAATGATGCAAATTGACCATGCAGACAAGCTTCTTTATCCCATAGTAGGCATTTCATTGCTTTGATGATTTGTGATGCCACTTTTTGACCTTCTCTCCACCATAGCCATTCCTGAAGGATCACAAAGCGCATCCACCTTTGACAGTTCGTACACCTTCCTCACCCATCTTACGCAACCCTTCTCCTCTTGAAGATGGCTCTGATCATGAAGAGTACGAGAGTGACAGTGGAAAAGAGAGGAAACTCTCTGCCCCTGCTGTGGTAATGGAGAAAGCGAGTGTTCAGTTCGAGATGCCAATACCATATCCTCACCCACTAGAAGTCCTGCCGCTGCTTCCAAGTGACAAGGAACATGATGGCTCTACAGAAGAGAACAACCACTCGACAGAGGGCATTTACTTCAGTGAACCGCAGCCAGCTTTAAGTCCTCCTCAAGGTGAACAGCACCTCCCATCACTGACTACCGACCCGATACCTGTAGTTGAAGCTAGCTCACTCGGTGCGTTCATTGATTGCGTGAGCAGCGAAGATGACGATGACTTGGCTGATGCACACATGAATGATGGGCTTCACAGAACATTGATGGACGTGGTGATCAGTGATGATGATGAAGACAAAACGTTTGATTCAGAATTTCACAAGCTGTTACAAGTGCCGGGAGACGACGTCATTGAGAGTGATTCAGAGGATGAGAGTCCTGGTGGAGGTGTGCCCCCTAGCAATGTGGGCATGTCACAGACACAGCAGAGCCAATGGATGGATGTAGTGGAAAGTAGTGATGATGAAGCTGTGAACATTGGTACGAGCGAAAGTGGACGTAAGGTAGATGACACAGCAGAGCTATCTCCACCTCAAGCAGGTCTGCTGCAGGGCGTAGTTGAAGGGAGCAGCTGCAAAAATGTTGAATCTGTTTCAAGTGAGAATGAGAATGAGACTGTGGAAATTGAGGCTGGCAAAGGAGGAGCTGTGTGTGAGGATGATGTTACAAGTGAGAGTGACAGTGAGGAATGGTGTCAGAGTGGAGGGGCTGTATGCAACGAGGATGGCAGCATATCACCCCCTGCTCACCAGAATGCACGTGTAGTGAAGAAAGACTCCTTACTTCTTTACTCCAAAGTGTCACCCATCTTGCAGAAGCCCCCTCAAAGTTGTCTGTCGGACGATGTGTTAGTTAGCTCCAGTGCTGATGAGGAGGAAGAAGAGTTACAACTGGTGGATCCAGGAAGCAGGGAGAGTAGCATCCAAAGGCCTACGAATCCCCTCCTTCCCCAACCACTAAAGGGTATCCTGAAGAAACACCCTCAAGCAGTACAGATGTCTCCCACAATGAGAGATGCTGTTGAGAGTAGCAGCGATGAGGAGAATCTCGAATTGGGCCAACACTTGACTGGCACGTCTGGTGTGGGCACACATGTGCAGTGGTGCCCTGTTCCGCCCTTGGTACCCCACCAGCAGCAATGGGGTCAGGCGAGCAGTGAGGACAGGGAAGTTGACAAGGGCACTGCTCTTGAGAATGTAAGAGACCCACCTTCCACAGCTGATCAGTCAATGGAGGATGAAGTCAGCAGTGACTCTGAGTCTGAAATCATGCCAGATGGGAATGGGACTGCAAATACAAAACCTGTGTCCAACAGCACTCGTCCTCATAACGGGATTGAGTACAAATCTGAAGGATATGGGAATGGATCCCAGTCACTGACAAGCAAAAGCCATTTTGATGACAAAATATACTTCTCTAGTGACAGTGATCCAGAATATGAACCCTTGTCTGTTTATGGTGTGTAATAATTTATAATTTACAAAGCATTTTCATTGTTTTTGTAGCAACTTTACTGCATCCATCCCATAAAGCTAATTTACAAGTAGTTCATATATTTTTGTGTTGCTATGACAACCTCTTTATATGGCTGCCTTTGGCATTAATACAGATGCTGTGCATTATTTGACATTGTATTTGTGGAGTTTTGTGCCTGTCGTTTATTTCACCCTTTCATTATTGCTCTTTTACATGACAACATTGTGTAGGCCTAGCATTGTTTTATACTAATGTTATGCAGTATTTACATACTAAGTGTTAAAAGTAATGCATACGCTGCAGCTCTAGGTTTAATTGGGATCTGGATTCAGAGTATAATAATTAATTAATGCTTATAATGTACAATACATAATACTGAAATTTTCAAACAATAAGAATATATCAAAATCAGTGGATACTTCAAAGTACACAAATGCACACTGCAATTATAATAGATAGCATTAAGGGATAACTATAATTTGACCCATATATATACTGAATTCATCAGTGATGGAGGTGAATTGACCTTAATGATTCCATTACTAAAGAATAACATCAATCAGGTCTGGTACAAGAATGAGGAATGTGAGTTGGATCGACTGCTGTGAATGCTGTCATTGTCACAGTCTGATTCGCTCACAGCTTCATCGATGAATGGATACCCAAAATGCATCCTCCATGAATTATACTGTTCGCTTTCAACACTGTCCTCACCACCCTCATCTTCACTGGCAGACAACACAAGATCAGTGACCTGAAGTCTTGGATCATGATGGTGAGTGAACGTGTGAACAGAACCATCACTGATGAGGGACTTGTTGATCACTGGTGGAGGTGGGGGCATGACAAGTGACATTTGATGGACAGCAATTTTCCTCCGTCTTGAGCTTGTGGTCTGTGAAGGTGACTCCAACAGAGAAGGCAGCTTAGATCTCGACCAACATTGTCGTTTCTTCTGCCTGGAGCGGGGGAGCGAGTCAAGGGGACAGGAAGAGGTGGAGAAGGATTTGTTTTTGCCAGTTCCACAGGTGTGTCGCCTTGTAGCGCTTTCTTCGTCTTCAACGGATGACTGCGAGCGGTGGGAGCTTTGTCCGTCCAAGTAGTCCGGAGAGTCGGACCTGTAGCCGCTAGTTAAGCTGCTTTTCCGCGAGGCTGCGGAGCCCAGCGAGCTAAGCGATCCAGTGGCTGCGGAGCCCAGCGAGCTAAGCGACCCAGTGGCTGCGGAGCCCAGCGAGCTAAGCGACCCAGTGGCTGCGGAGCCCAGCGAACCAAGCGATCCAGTGGCTGCGGAGCCCAGCGAGCTAAGCGACGCCGTAGGCTGTCCCTGAAGGTGTTTCACCATCTCCTTGTCTGTCTGGGTGAGGTGACGCTGCGCAGCAGCGACATCGGCTGCTGCAATCGATTCCATGGATTGTTATAGACTAGTTTCTTTCTCTTCAGATCATTATCCTTCCCCGGCACGAGGTTACCGCTGCTGCACGCGTGTGGACGTAACAGCAGTTCCTTGCGCTGTGCCTCCTTCGATCGGTTGCTCAGTGCATGCATGGTAGCGAGCTTATATATTGCAGAATCCTCCCACATTCCTGCGGGCTTGCTCAAACGCGCATAATTTTAGGTTCAGAATATAAGAAATTTAAAACTTAGACTCAGAGGGAATTCCTTCCAGAAACATGGAGCAGCTGTTGAATGTGTCAGTTTTCAATTCCAAATAAACACTTTGCACTACAACACTAGAACCACACCTTCCAAACATTCTCCTCCCACACACACGTATCTGCTCATCTACGCTACTCTTCACAGTAGCCACTTCTGATGTACATGCTCGACAAAATCAATGGCCACAGTAACACATGCATTGATCGGCAACAATTGAAAGTACATTCAATTACATTAAATTGCAGGTTGCATCGAGAGGGAGTCATTTTAGTCGATCAATGACTATGTACACATAAACAGAACGTCTTATAAACACATGCACTCATTAATTGCTCATGCTATTGATCAATGGTAGTTTTTCATAGAAAAGGAGAAAAGCTTGACTGTTGAGTACCTTGTTTTCACTGACTGCTGAAACATGTGAGTCACTGATGTAATACCACCGACCAGCAGTAGAGGACTCATCAAATCTTCTTTCCTCGTCATGCATGCCTCCATCCTGCGGCGTGCAGACTGATGAAGGGTTTGTAACAGGTGGTTCAGCACTATCTTCATCTCCCGACGATGCACCACATTTCTGACTCCCCCCATTCTCCACATTTTCTGCACCATCTGGTGGCTTGTGATGTTCTTGGTCCACGTGATTCTCCACACTCCCTTCTGTGTCTGAGGTTGTGACAAGCTCTTTCTTCTCCACAGGCTCCACACTTTCTTCTTTTGTCACTTCCACTTGCTTTCCTTGCACTGTCACTCCGTTGGGTTGACCTTCGGTAAAAGGGGCCACTTGCTGACTCTGGTGCTGCATCGAGGAGGCTTGACCTTCCTCCTCCTCAGCTCCCTCAGTGTCTCCACATCTGATCTTCCCACTATCCTCACAACTTACGGCTTTCACTGGCATAACTGATGACGGTCTGACACGCACATAAGCCACATAATGCCCTCCAGCCATACTCCCGTGGTG
The DNA here is from genome assembly GCA_964019415.1 of Ianthella basta. Lineage (NCBI taxonomy): Eukaryota > Metazoa > Porifera > Demospongiae > Verongiida > Ianthellidae > Ianthella > Ianthella basta. The sequence continues at coordinate 5,268,146 of OZ025888.1, forward strand.
CTCTACCACTCCATACAGTGAATACAGCAGCCTCCCGTCACTGTCTGTCAAGTCCTACAGTTACATCATACAACAACAGACTATACATACTTACAACATACAGCATCATACTATACTAATAGTGTGACATACATACATACATACATACAGCATCATACAATAATTATACAGAAACACACAGCAGCAAAGTGCATAAAAGAGTGTGGCCAAAAGGTAGCATATTCACTGAGAGAATATATCCTAGCATTGACTGACACTAAGCGTTATAACAATCGGAGCTCTTCTAAAGGCAAACTCTAGATGCATTTTTTAAATACCATTCGAGTGAAACAGTTGAGTCTAGCACTAATTCATTTCATATTTGCAAGTGAGTGCAATATTCCAATATTGTCCTTGTAGCTCCCCACCTATGTACATCATTCACACCCTCACACCACCACCACACACCCTCACACTATCATTCACACCCTCACACCCTCACTCACATCCTCACACCACCACCACACACCCTCACACACCTTAGAGTCTTGGGTGCAGAACGGTGCCATATCCAATAGGCAAGGAAATGCAACATGGCGGTTATTCTTGGTGGCCCTCATCCCACGCTGCTCAAAACGCTTCAAGTGGAGTGTGAGAACTGGAGGAAGACGCTTTATAAGGAACCTTTTGTCGGCATCAGCAAACACAGTCTCATCTTTTCCTGCACTGTCACCATTCTCAGCGCCTGCAATCAGACAGATGTCCAGAGCACAAACACACCCATTCTTTAACTGGACACAGCCCCCTTAAGATAACTAATGCTCAATTAATATTTATCAGCATATGTACCCAGGTAGGTTATTATGCTACTTTGAAGGGTACAGAACTTCTCTAATGTGGATGGTGTTACTGCCCCAGCTACATAGAGATGTGTAAAATAAAAAAACTACCTCTGAAATAAGGATACCTCTCTAATGAGGACAGTGCCTACTGTCCCAGCTACACAGAGATGTGTACAAACTACCTCTGAAATAAGGACACCTCTCTAATCACTGTCAATCAACTCTCACTTGGGACTGTCCCAAACTGTCCAAAAAGTGTACAGACTAGAGAGAGGTCACTTTACTGGGCTTCAGTAAGACAATAAAATATGCTATACTGCCATTGTCGTATCTTACTGCACAGTAGATTAACATGCACTACACACACACGCGCGCGCACACACACGCACGCACACACGCACACACGCACACACACACACACACACACACACACACACACACACACACACACACACACACACACACTGCATACCTGACTGATCAGAAGAGGGCCGTGCCACGCCTCCATTTGCAGATCCTTCAGTGAGCACTTCAGCATGGGTCTTTCTTTTAGTTTCTTCTCCTTCGTTCACAGGGAGGTTCCTTTGCTTGGCTTTCCTCTTCTGTTGTCTCCTCTTGGTGCACCTGTCACAGGCGTACTGGTCCTTCCCTGTCAGCAGCTCCGTACTCGTAAAACGCATCAAACAGTGTTCTAGTCTTCCCTCACAGGGCATTGTTGAGGGACAAGCAAGTGGCTGGGGGATCTCCTCCTCTTCCTCTTTCTTGTCCTCTTCTGCCTCCTCCTCCTCTTCTTTCTTGTCTTCTTCCGTTCCATTCTTCTCCTCTTTCTTCTTCTCTGCCTCCTCCTCCTCTTTTTCCTCCTCCTCCTCCTCTTCTTCCTCCCCCTCCTCCTTCTCCTCCTCCTTTTCCTCCTCTTCCTCCTCCTTCTCGTCTTTCTCGTCCTCTTCTGCCTTATTCTCCTCCTCTTTCTCCTTCTCTGCCTCCTCCCCTCTGCTGCTGTCCTCTGGCTCAGTTGGGGTAACCATAGCAATGTCTCTGTGGCATGATGGCTGTGCAATTGCATTAGCTTCTGATTGGTGCAGGTTCATGCTCTCAATGCGCTCAGACAAATCCTCTTCATTGGCTTGCGTTTCCTCACGGCGCTGACCTTCACTACATGTTTGCATCTCTGAGTCATCATCTCTTTCTGGGCCTGCTATTGCTGGTCCGTTAGCATCGCTCCTTGTGATGATAGGAGCCTCCTGGTTGGGGTTTCCATCATTCTCCACTTCCTGTTCATCCTCCTGTTCGGTCTTGTTGCCTTTTGGGTGATCTGGTCTGGGGGCTTCTTCATTAGCCCCGCCTACTTCCGCATTAACCACGCCCACTTTCTCATCAACCACACCCACTTTCTCATTAGCCCCATCCACTTCCTGTTTACCAGTACTGCTGTCATAGTTTTGAAACTCAGCAATGGTCATGGTGGTCCCCTTCTTCCTACTCATCTTGGCATCATGCTTCTGTTGCTATAGAAACAAAATAAACATTATTATAATTATAGCATAATATTATGGCATGCAAACATGACAAATAGGATTTATCAGGAATCATTACTAGGCTGGCTAGCTAGCCCCTCTCCTTAGTCATCAGGACACGACTATAAGGTGCAGTTATACTTTGATGGGATGCATTCCGGCTATGTGTGATAAGTTGTGTGTGCAGTGTCGTACTAGGCCTCGTATAGTCTCGTACCCAGACCGCCGCCCCAAAAGTGGGCTGGTAACAATATTACATTCCGCTCGGCCCTATGACGTAATATCACCTGATGATGACTACATACCTAACAACCAATAAAGTGCAAGCACTATCGAAGGAGCCTAGTCTCATCTCAGTAAGTTGAATGCAAAGGCAAGCAGCATAGCTTCAAACATGGCTAAAGGGTATTTCAAAGGTAGCTTTCTAAACATCTCTATGTAGCTGGAACAGTAGGCACTGTCCTCATTAGAGAGGTGTCCTTATTTGAGAGGTAGTTTTGTACACATCTCTGTGTAGCTGGGACAGTAGGCACTGTCCTCATTAGAGAGGTGTCCCTATTTCAGAGGTAGTTTTGTACACATCTCTATGTAGCTGGGACAGTAGGCACTATCCTCATTAGAGAGGTGTCCTTATTTCAGAGTCAGTTTTGTACACATCTCTATGTAGCTGGGACAGTAGGCACTGCCCTCATTAGAGAGGTGTCCTCATTTCAGAGTCAGTTTTGTACACATCTCTATGTAGCTGGGACAGTAGGCACTATCCTCATTAGAGAGGTGTCCTTATTTCAGAGGTAGTTTTGTACACATCTCTATGTAGCTGGGACAGTCCCTATTGACTGAGTCGTCCCGAGGCTGTTGTCACCTCACCATCTATGTGCAAGTTACTGTATTCCAAGAAAAGTGTTTGTTTGTGGTGTTACAAATAGTTTGAATTCTAGTGTTGGGAGTAGGAAATGCAAGGTCAGGATGTAATACTATTAACCTCCCTCTGACCTGTGTCTATGTTGACTTAGTGGACTCCCAAGGGAGCACCTTTGTGGGAAACAAAAAGACTGATCAAACTAAACTACTATTCTGAAATCAATAGAGCCACACACTGGGTGCATCACCCCCAAGGGCGTACCCTGGCACCAGTTCACATGGCACACTGGGTGACGCCATTAGTTCCAAGAAAACCATGGGTGTTTCACCTTTTAAGGATACAGTAGGAAGTCCTCCCCAGTACAGTGGAACATCCTTGTACTAGTCACTGACCTACTTTACAACAAGCACTATACTACGCTCAGAACACCTTGCTAAACTAAGCAGTCTGAAGCCCCTTAAGGGCTGGTATTCACCTTCTTAGATTCTTCCTTCTGCTTCTTGGTTTGGTGTTTGCTCAAGGTTGCATTAGGTGCACTGGTACTGCTGGTGGGAGTGACCTTGTGGTGCTGTGAGGGGTAGGTAGGTGAGAGGGAGGGAAGAGGGTGGGCGAATGAGAGAAGACGGGAGGATGAGACAGTGGGATAGTGAGGGGAGAGGAGAGGGTGATGGTAAAGGGTGGAAAGAGAGGGCATAGGATGGTGTGAAAAAGGACACTAAGGTGGCATTGAGTGATGACGGAATGAAGTCAGGGGAGCATGCAATGCGAGGTTGAGGAGTTAAAAAGGACACACAATAAACAGAAATACAAGAAAGAGATGCTTGGCTGGTGAAGGTGAGACACGAGGGAAGGCATATTATGGTAGTTTATTGCCAAACCTTGAATTCTGAGGGGACTGGCACTGACAGGTCTAGGAACTCTTCATCAAGCTTGGAAACCTGCAGCAAGGACACAAGCTTGAAACAAAGGCTGTAAAAGCCCCAAATACTCATACAACCCAAGAGCCCCCAGAGTTCCCTAAGAGCCCCCCAGGAACCCATTTAAGAGCCTGTCTCCAAGAGCCTACCTGTCCACACTGTTTACAGACAAGAGTACTGACCAGCTCTCCTCCAAACACTTCGTCCACAAAAGTGTGGTTAACGCTACGCCCATAGCCTGCAAAAAGAAACATCGCCATGGCAACTACCTCTATGGTGTGAGGTTCAAATGGTATAAAACACAGGATATCGTGCCACAGCAGAATGAAGTGGGATTTCTCTTGGCAACTGAATGACTAACAGAAGTTGCATAGGCTTGGATAAGAGGATGACTAAGTAAATGTGTGTGCACACAGGTATACACACACATGCAAACACAGGCAAACTCAAACACACACACACATGCACACACACACACACACACACACACACACACACACACACACACACACACACACACACACACACACACACACACACACACACACACACACACACACACACACACACACACACACACACACACACACACACACACACACACACACACACACACACACACACACACACACACACACACACACTAACATTTAATGCTTTCTCTGTCCTTGTCAGTCAAGCTCTTCATGCTCTCCTTAGAGCTGCTAGACACATTGTAATGAGCCAAAATCGCCCTCTTGGCTCTCTGCAAACCAATCAATGAATTAACAATAAAGAACACATCACTACCAATCAAAACCACATCACCATAACAACAGACTCAGCCTCACAACTGTCTCCTCTGTCTTCATTTCATCGAGAAGATGACGAAGCAACTCATGGCTGTCCTGTTGCCGGTACCCCTCAAACCTACGGACCCTGACACACAATGAAAAGGAAATCATAATTATCACTGTAAAACAGCCAGTCTCCCCTGCCCAGCAGTATTAACACGATCAGTGTTCTCCCCAGAAAATAATATAAGAAGGGTACACTTGACCAACTGTCATGTGAGGAGTGGCTAGTGGATGGTTGGGTGTGGGAGAGGGCATCACTCTCGTGTGCAAAGTGCATTAGCTGAATACAGGGAGAGCCTTGAGACACAGTGTGCATGCATGCATGCAAAAGCTATTGCCCACATCACATGACTAGTGGTACCTTTCAAGGAGGGTACAGTGCCATGTTTATAGTCTCAAGGAGGGTTCTTAAGGGAGCAAGAAGGATTCTGTACCCTTCAAAAACAGCCTGGCGAGAACACCGAACACGATGACATATTGTCAGACAGCACAGTAGTAAACTACCCACACCTGGCAACAATGTGGATGATGAATTAAGTACACTGAGGTGCCCGTCAGTTGAAGGCATTATTCCCATGCAATACTAAGAGACTTGGAGTTGCTGTTTCATCCTCATTGTGTCTGCACTTTTTTCTGCTAGAATAGCTACTAGTCTCTCATAGGCATCCTGTGAGGTGCGAGTAATCCACAATGTTGGAAAATGGGATGGCCATGCAAGATTACATAACTACGCACAGGGTAGAGACACTGCACCGTCCCTACAGCTCCCATACAGAGGTTCATGCTACATTGTCTAGCAGATTTATGGAGCGATGATGAGCATTCACACAGCTAAAGGGATTGTTCAAGTAAAACGTTTCAACCACGAGGGTCTTCATCAGTTACAAAGGTCAGTCAGTTTTGTAACTGATGAAGACCCTTGTGGTCGAAACGTTTTACTTGAACCATCCATTTAGCTACGTGAATGCTCATCAACGCTCCATAAATCTGCTAGATGGTGTAAGAAACTCAAAATCTGAAATTTCAAAATGGCCAGTAAATTTCGCACCCACATTGTGTTAGAAAGTGAGCCAAGGAGGGTGTGCCTAGGGCTTAGCTATCCCCACCCAAAATACCACAAGACAACTAACTTGGCCCTCAAGCTGTTGAAGAGGGTACGCGGAGTAATGGCTCCTTTCTTGGAGGAATCAGTCATACTCTCAAGGACAGAGCAGAGAGCAGTGGTCACATCACCAGCACGATCAGCTATCACCACATCTAAAGGTTCCTGTGAAGAGGTCAAGGTTAGTCAGTGAGCACTGAGTGTAGATTGGTGCAAATGAAGGATTATGAAGGATTAGGTGTATGAACATGCAAATACACACACACACACACACACACACACACACACACACACACACACACACACACACACACACACACACACACACACACACACACACACACACACACACACACACACACACACACACACACACACGCATGCACACACACACACACACACACACACACACACACACACACACACACACACACACACACACACACACACACACACACACACACACACACACACACACACACACACACACACACACCAAAGAGCCATCGGGCACAACCACTGTCTTCTTCCTGCCGACTGCACCAACACTCTTCAGGCTATGGTGAAGAAGAAAGGTCTGATTTAGGTTCTGTATGACGGAATTGAAGAAACAAGTGTTGCCAATGTTGTTCAAGCCCTGCACAGAGAAAGGGTAAGGAAAGATAAAAAGAGACAAAGCACAGGAGGGACAAAGGGGGAGATAGAGAGAGGCAGATACAGTAACAACAGAGGCTTGTGATTATGCTAAAGCAGTGAATGTATTGAATGGATGTGAGTGTGTACGTGTGTGTGTGTGCGTGCGTGCACCTTCACACTATGAGGAAGAACCACTATGGCACCCGAAGGGGATGGCGGGTGGTACTTCTGCCGGTCCTTGTCAGGCTCCAGCCTCCTCCGCAGCTCTGCAACGCACTGCTGCAGCTCTCGAGACCCCTCTGGGTCTACAGCATGGTCACATGTATAACACCTGGGAGAAAGGACATCAAAGGGAGGTTACCTGAATGGGGGTTTCCCTACATTGGGATTACATCACTACAGCCAATACAGGGATCTATTGTTACGGGCTACAGCTCACCAGATGTCCCAGGTGATGAGATTTACTGCAAGTGGGTGTTTAGCTGAGGTAAAATGCTTCAGGGCGTGCTTATCTTCAGAGTATCGACCACATCCCTATAGCAACAAAAGTGAATATTAATTAAGCAACATTAATTATATTCATAGTTCTGTTATCCACTCACCTGTTGAGCACATTTGAGGCAAATCCACACAGTTTCATCTTGATCAGACTGACATGGTGTCACCTAGCACAGTGGAGCAACAGGTTACTTGTAATGCTTAAGGAACATCCACTACATCTACCTGTCTAACCCACGTACTTCACATTTCACTGAAAGGCTCTTCTTTGCGGTTAACTTCTTCTTAAACTTTGTAAGGTTGACATTCTTACGGACATGTTCACATTTCTTTCCTGCATGATAAGAGCAAATTAGTTGTGTAATAACAGATTCAGGGCTTCAAAGTGTCCACTAAGAGCCCATGGGCTCTTCAGTCTCAGCCCTAGCCCATTTCCCAGATGTACGTAAGTATGTGTGCAATATACAGGGGTAGCCACATACATTGTGGCCTATTTCATGTAGGGGAACTAGGTCTGGAACATTACCATTCATCAAGTTGTACTGGTTGTCACCTGCAGTGCAACCAATCAGATTACAGATGTGCTATGACATCACAAACCAGCTAACGTCAACCAATGAGATTGCAGATCACCCAGTAAGCATAATTATGAACTTCCACACACCACCACATTCTTATTGGTTGACATGAGCTGCTACATGATGTCATAGCATATCTGTAATCTGATTGGGTTTCACTGTGGGTTGCAACCTGTGCAACTCACTGTATGTCTATGGCCTATTTCCCCGTATAAGATAGGCCTAGCGATTAAAAGACATTGGCTCTTTCATACTCTGTGGATGAATATTACACACTACACAATACGCACTTGAAATGCATACATTTACCAACTCTCTCCAAATCAACAATTTAATGATCAATGATACTTAATTCATTACTCTGAGCATAGATTATCTAAACTACGCTTGATCTACCCAGGGATCTTCCCGTGGTGACTCATCGCACACCGTGCATACAGTGGATGGGTGATGTGCACAGATGCGGACACACTGGACTGCGATCACATGACAGTAGCAGGTAACTGACTTGAAAATTTAAAGAAGATTATGTGTAGCTATGGACTTTGGACCGACTTTGAAATGCTATTGGTCACTCCTGCCTACCCCACTCTTAACTAACCTTCTTCCTCAGTTGTTGACGGTGTCCTTCCTGTGCTTCTACGCCCAGCTGGAGTACTACTCCGATTACCCTTAGGCTTATTCTTCCCCATCCAAGGGCTAAACGGAATTACTCAGTTTTTCAAGGAGAATTTGAATTTGAAACGGACACGGAACACCCCACGTGTCACCGCGCGAAATAGTCTCGTTCCCAGCCCCCCAAAAGGTGGTCTGGCACATTTGCTCGATATTCTGATTAATTAAAAACTTTCGGTATGTTGCGTCTCCTGCATGCAAGAAGCACAATGATTGGGGCGCTTGTTAGAATCGCCTCAAAGGGCGGTAACGGACATTGAGAAACTGTACCGGGCCACCCTTCAAAATTGTGAAAGCGGTAAAATTGGGTACAGTTTGATCTCATTTGATAGAATACCTAAATATGACTCACGTAGGTGAGCGAATGAAGCTGCTAAATTGCGTATCGCAAGACATAAAGGCGCTTGCCAAAATTTTGGCAAGCGCCCCAAGGGCGGTATCAAAATATCGAGCAAATGTGCCAGACCACCTTTCGGGCCATTGCAAAATGGCGGCCGGAAGTGGGCTGGGGACGAGACTACGCGCGAAATCGAGCGGGAAGACAAAATGGCCGCCCAAGAACCAGCAGCTGGTTAGTTATTTCGGCTCATTCCTGTATTTCCTGGAGTATTATGCTCTGTACCATTGGATGGCTTATTTATAAACCATTAAACAGCATGTGTGTGCCTGTAATCGTGTGTTCTTGTGTACGTATGCTTGCGTGTACTTTGTTGTATAAACCATTAAACAGCATGTGTGTGTGTTGCTCCTTGTTCCGCTCCAGCCTACGACGAAGGTTTGGAGGAGAGAGTCATCAACGAGGAATACAAGATATGGAAGAAGAACACCCCCTTCCTTTACGATCTTGTGATGACTCACGCACTGGAGTGGCCCAGTCTGACCGCACAGTGGCTGCCTGATGTTACTAAGTAAGGGAGATTAGTGAGAGACGTTTAGTGCTAGCTCTTGCAATCCCATGTACTCTGTGTGCTTTCTCGTTGAATATTTCAGACCTGAAGGCAAGGACTACTCGGTGCATCGCCTCATCCTGGGAACACACACGTCAGTGCTTTGTGGCAGGATGTTTTGGCTGCTGGGTTTGAGTGTGTGCTTATTGTGTGTGCTTATTGAGTGTGTGCTTATTGTGTGTGTGTGTGTGTGTGTGTGTGTGTGTGTGTGTGTGTGTGTGTGTGTGTGTGTGTGTGTGTGTGTGTGTGTGTGTGTGTGTGTGTGTGTGTGTGTGTGTGTGTGTGTGTGTGTGTGTGTGTGTGTGTATACACGTGTGTGTACAAGTATGTTGTAATAGACCAGTTACTGTACCTCCAACCTGCTCCAGTAAATGGTTACAGAAGAAGACATTGTTGCTTCTTTCACTTCTGGTCCTTCACTCCCCTGTAGCTCTGATGAACAGAACCACCTTGTCATTGCAAGTGTGAAGCTCCCCAATGATGATGCGCAAGTGGATGTTAGCCGCTACGACAGTGTGCGCGGAGGTTAGTGTGTGAGTGTCAGGGAAAGGTTTGTGATGGAAGCAGCTTTCTGTGCAGTGGCACTGTGGTAGACCTCTCGCTTTTGTACACTTGATGCCATCGGTACAGAGACACCTCTCTATTCTGGACACCTTTTGAGCGGGTATCCTCATACGTAGCTGGGACAGTAGGCACTGTCCTCATTAGAGAGGTGTCCTTATTTCAGAGATAGTTTTGTACACATCTCTATGTAGCTGGGACAGCAGGCACTGTCCTCATTAGAGAGGTGTCCTTATTTCAGAGGTAGTTTTGTACACATCTCTATGTAGCTGGGACAGTAGGCACTGTCCTCGTTAGAGAGGTGTCCTTATTTCAGAGGTAGTTCTGTACACATCTCTATGTAGCTGGGACAGTAGGCACTGCCCTCATTAGAGAGGTGTCCTTATTTCAGAGGTAGTTTTGTACACATCTCTATGTAGCTGGGACAGTAGACACTGTGATAATTAGAGAGGCGTCTGAATTCACGGTGTCATTCAGAGGGGAGTTGCTTACGCTGTAGTGTGCTAAGTATCTGGTTACAAATTGGTGTGCAACTAACGAGCAGTGTACTGTCAACCTGTAAGCGCTTGTTTGTGTGTTTGTTTCTTTCTGGTTGTGTGTCTGTGTGTAATGAGAGTTAGTGCTTTCTTTCAGAGTATGGGGGATTTGGATCGGTTGCTGGGAAGATTGAGACGGAAATTAAGATCAACCATGAAGGAGAAGTGAACAGGTGTGTGTGTGTGTGTGTGTGTGTGTGTGTGTGCGTGTGTGTGTGTGTGTGTGTGTGTGTATGCCTGTGTGTGTGTGTGCCTGTGTGTGTGTGTTGTGTGTGTGTGTGTGTGTGTGTGTGTGTGTGTGTGTGTGCTTGGGTAGGTTGACTGGGGGTACATATTAATGTGCTATTGACAAATGTGTAGAAGTGGTTCCAGTAGAAGATGATTGTTGGTGTTGCCACTTGTTGATGCAATAAGATGCAATGCCCGAGTGTGTAGCACCTCCCCAGCTCCTCCTCGATCCACCCCACAGGGCTCGCTACATGCCTCAGAGTCCCTTCATCATCGCCACCAAGACCCCTTCAACTGATGTACTTGTTTTTGATTACTCCAAGCATCCCTCACGACCAGATTCCAATGAGTGCAAGCCACAACTGAGGCTGAAGGGACACACCAAGGAGGGGTGGGTGCAGTGTTCTCTCTCTAGACGGTTTTGTATAAGTACAGAACCTTTTTGCTCGCTATAGAACCCTACTTGAGGTTCTACATAGACATGGCACTGTACACTCCTTGAAAGGTACCACAAGTCATGTGATATATCCTTGCATGCATTGCATGACATTCTGTGTCACAAGGCTCTCCATGCATCCTCCCTACTGTGCTTTGCAAAGGAAGTTGGCACCCTCACCACACTCTGCCATCCACTACCCACTCCTCACATGGCTAGCAGTCCAGCGCATCAATCTCAACTATTTCCTGGGGAGAACACTGCTGTACCACCCACCTGTCACCCCTGTCCCCCACCTGTCCCTTCACCTATCCCCCGACCTGTACCCCTATCACTCCCCACCCACCCCCCCACTGTCATTAGGGGATGCCATATTCCCCAGTGAAGTTAATACTGGGTGCCAGATGTCCAATGTTTGCAGGGGATGCCATATTCTCCAGTGCACTTTACTCCCATCCACCTCCCCCCCCCCCCCCCCACCTGTCCTCCCACTGTCCAACCGACCTGTCCTCCCACTGTCCCACCCACCTGTCCTCCCACTGTCCCCCCCACCTGTTCCCCTTGTCCCCCTCAGACAGTCCGTTGCTCCCTCCTCCTCCAGGTATGGCCTCTCATGGAACAGCTCACTCAAGGGACATCTCCTCAGCGCATCTGATGACCAGACCATTTGTCTGTGGGACGTCAGCGCCACCCCAAAGGTTTGAACTGAAAGGGCAAGGAGAGGGTATAGCAAGATAGCCTGACAGCATTTGCAGCTAAGGTGATGAAACATTAACTATATTCATTACTTTCTTCTTAGGAGGGCAATAACCTGGATGCAAAGACCATTTACACTGGCCATTCCTCTGTGGTTGAGGTGATCACCATGGAAACACTATTACATCAAGCAGCCAATCAAATTGCTTGTTCTACTGTTTGCTTGTACCCTCCTTCCTTATTAGGATGTCACTTGGCATGTGCTTCACGACAGCATCTTTGGGTCCGTTGGAGATGACCACAAGCTCATGATGTGAGCAAGTTGAAGGCAGGAGCGACCCTTTTGTACACTCGCATGAATACCACTGTCTCCTTGGTCCCTCAGCTGTGACAGATCACCGGTGACCTGTATTCCCCTTTCCCATGGTTCTTTCTATCCTCTTCCGCCTTGTACCTCTCCTTCTGTCTTCCATCCCTCTCCTCTTTTCTTCCTCCCTCCTCCCATCCACTCTTCCCTCCCTTCCTCTTCTGTCTCCTCCCCTCCTCCCTTCATTCTCCCTCCTGAGCAGTTGGGACACTCGCACAAACCAGACGAGCAAGCCCACCCACTTGGTTGAGGCCCACACTGCTGAAGTGAGACATGCATAGATCATCGTCAGATCTAGCAATGGTGCTGGTCACTCAGTCCTGGCCACACTGTGTCTCCCTGCTGGAATTAGCATTGCTGTTACCTGTACTGTTAAAGGTGTTGTGTTGGCTCTCTCAAGTCTCTTTACCTCATAGTACTCCACACTCTTACTCTCACATGTTGTCCAACCTAACAGTTCCTTACCTTCTCTGTCAAGCTGATCACATCTATTCTGTCCCTCCCTCCTTCCTCTTATTTCCCCTGTCCTTTCCCTTTCTTCCTCACTCTTTCCCAATCCCACCTCCGTCTTCCATGAAGGTGAACTGTGTGTCCTTCAATCCATTCAGTGAGTACATTCTTGCTACAGGGTCTGCTGACAGGGTGAGTCGAAGGGAGAACACACCACTTTGACCCTACAAGTAACAGACCCCAGTGAACGCTTTACATTACGTGTAGAGAGGCAATCGTTGTTTAACACGGTGTAACAGCACTTCTGCCCAGGGTATTTAGTACAGGGAGTTCACTGCACTGTGACTGCATTAAGGTGTGTTGTGTGGTGTTGTCCCCTGCTGCACTGCAGACTGTTGGTTTGTGGGACCTGCGCAATTTGAAGTTAAAGCTGCACTCGTTTGACTGCCACCGTGACGAGATCTTCCAAGTTCAGTGGTGTCCGCACAATGAGACCATCCTTGCCTCCAGTGGCAGTGACCGACGTCTGCACGTGTGGGACCTCAGGTGGGTGTGTCGTAAGGAGTGGGCGTGTCATAAGGTGTGACTCTGTATGTGTGTGTCCACTGCTCTAACTCATTTGTTGTTATTGCGTCATCAAGTCCTGCATACTGATTTCCATTCCCAATATGTTGTACTGATTTTCATTCCCATTCCCAATATGTTGTATTGATTTCCACTTCATAAATGCATTGGCTCTTGCTTGCTTCACATCTGCAGCAAAATTGGAGAGGAGCAGTCTCCAGAAGATGCTGAAGATGGCCCTCCTGAGCTCTTGGTGAGGCTGTGACGCCTCATGAGTGTTGCGGAGGTGTTAACATTGTCACAGTGTATTTGTGGGTTCAGTCATTCAAGACAGTTGCCTCCTTCAATCATTCATACACTGCCGTTAAAGTTGCTCCGTTTCTTGGCTATCCATGACAAGCTGGATAGTTTTCCGAGTTGTCTGGGGGCATAGATGTGTGCTTGTGTGAACTTGTGATCTAGTGTGGATTGGTTCAACAGGTGTCTTGCTGCTGATGTAGTCCTGTTCCACTAGAACCCATTTATCTTGCGTTTCTTCACGCCTACTGTAGTTCATCCATGGAGGCCACACTTCAAAGATCTCTGACTTCACCTGGAACCCGCATGAGCCGTGGGTGGTTTGTAGTGTGTCTGAGGACAACATACTGCAAGTTTGGCAGATGGTGAGTGGGTGGGGCAGATGGTTGAGTGGGTGTGGCTGATGGTGAGTGGGTGTGGCAGATGGTTGAGTGGGTGTGGCAGATGGTGAGTGGGTGTGGTAGATGGTTGAGTAGGTGGGGTGAGTGGGTGTGGCAGATGGTGAGTGGGTGTGGCAGATGGTTGAGTGGGTGTGGCAGATGGTGAGTGGGTGTGGTAGATGGTTGAGTAGGTGGGGTGAGTGGGTGTGGCAGATGGTTGAGTGTGTGGGGTGGGGGATTGCTGCCTGCCTTGAAGGAATGAGCAGCTTCACTTTTGATGGATGTTGGAAACTTGTCACTGTAATAGCATGCCTTTCTTCGCACAGGCGGAGAACATTTACAACGACGAGGACCTGGACACACCCGCCTCTGAGTTAGAGCAAGCACCATAGTGTCTCCATGGGAACTGGAGTCACTCCTAGGTTGCCATGGAAACTTACAGACAGCCTCTAAGGACTTGCTGTACTGCAACTTTTGAACAGATTAGAA